>CAJNDT010001384.1:0-59995 GCA_905221615.1 Symbiodinium sp. CCMP2592
TAGGAGGTGAAACGGAAGCCTCCTGGAGCCCTCTTGTAGAAGTGAAACGGAAGCCTCCTGGAGCCCTCTTGTAGAGGTGAAACCGAAGCCTCCTGGAGCCTTCTTGTAGAGGTGAAACGGAAGCCTCCTGGAGCCCTCTTGTAAAGGTGAAACGGAAGCCTCCTGGAGCCCTCTTGTAGAGGTGAAACCGAAGCCTCCTGGAGCCCTCTTGTAGAGGTGACACGGAAGCCTCCTGGAGCCCTCTTGTAGAGGTGAAACGGAAGCCTCCTGGAGCCCTCTTGTAGAGGTGAAACGGAAGCCTCCTGGAGCCCTCTTGTAGAGGTGAAACGGAAGCCTCATGGAGCCCTCTTGTAGAGGTGAAACCGAAGCCTCCTGGAGCCCTCTTGTAGAGGTGAAACGGAAGCCTCCTGGAGCCCTCTTGTAGAGGTGAAACGGAAGCCCCCTGGAGCCCTCTTGTAGAGGTGAAACGGAAGCCCCCTGGAGCCCTCTTGTAGAGGTGAAACGGAAGCCTCCTGGAGCCCTCTTGGTGAAACCGAAGCCTCCTGGAGCCCTCTTGTAGAGGTGTGTGAGAGGGGGCGGGAGGGGGGGGGGGGCGTTCAGCCCCAACGACAGGGAGGGAGGGGTGGGGTGGGGGCAGGGGAGGCGATGGACTGTTCCAACCCCCAATGTTGAGAATAAGGTTTTGGGGTGGTTTCCGGGCAACAGAAACCGGGGGAGGGGGGAGGGGCGGGGAGGGTTTGAGGGGAGGGAGGGCAGGGTGGGGCCCCAACTGCTTAGGTTAAGGGGGAGTGAACTCTTTCCGCCCCTCTTCACCTGCCCTGCCCTGCGCTGCCCTGCCCTGCTTTGCGGTATTCCAAAGTAGGAGCTGCGCTGTCACGGTATACAATTTCTATTTATCCTGTCTTGAGGGTTTAGGGTTTAGGGTTTAGGGTGTGTCTGGCGAGGTCGCGCGCTCGGGTGTGAAGCACCCCGGGCCGCGCGCTCGCGTTGCTTGTAAACCCACCCCGGCCACCCAAACTATACTCTATTAGGGTTTAGGGTTTCTACCCCCCAACCCCCCTATCAAGGGGGGCTTTTATATTTTTGCACCCATGAACGTTCCAGTTGTTGAAGTTGTGGTTTAAGCAACGGCTGGGAGTAGCCTCGGCCCTTTTCGGGCCTTCGGCATGGCGGGGCCGGTTCGGCCCTTCAAGCTTATCGTTTGACAGCTTTGGAAAACGGAAATCCAAGAAATCCCTGTTTTTGCACCCATGAACGTTCCAGTTGTTTAAGTTGTGGTTTAAGCAACGGCCGGGAGTAGCCTCGGCCCTTTTCGGGCCTTCGGCATGGCGGGGCCGGCTCGGCCCTTCAAGTTTATCGTTTGACAGCTTTGGAAAATCTAGATTTTAAATCTGGTTCCTAAATCCTAAATCCTAAACCTGAAATCCTAAATCCTAAATCTTAAGACCTAATCCTAAATCCTAAACCCTAAATCCTAAATCCTAAACCCCAAATCCTAAATCCTAAATCCTAAACCCTAAATCCTAAACCCTAAATCCTAAATCTAGATTTTAGAGCTGGTTGTCCTCTTCCGAAAAGGACAAGCGCGACTAAATATTGAAATCCGGAAGCTTAAGAGCAGCCACACGAAAAGAAAGGAGGGGACCTCGAGATTCGCAACCGGCCTTGTCTAAAAGGCACTTTTATGAACAGAATTTGTCACTCGAAATTCACCAGCAATAATCCAAATTTCCGGAATCTAAATCCTAAATCCTAAATCCTAAACCCTAAATCCTAAATCCTAAATCCTAAATCCTAAACCCTAAATCCTAAATCCTGAACCCCAAATCCTAAATCCTAAATCCCAAATCTAGATTTTAGAGCTGGTTGTCCTTTTCCGAAAAGGACAAGCGCGACTAAATATTGAAATCCGGAAGCTTAAGAGCAGCCACACGAAAAGAAAGGAGGGGACCTCGAGATTCGCAACCGGCCTTGTCTAAAAGGCACATTTTATGAACAGAATTTGTCATTCGAAATTCACCAGCAAAAATCCAAATTTCCGGAGGCTAAATCCTAAATCCTAAACCCTAAATCCTAAATCCTAAACCCTAAATCCTAAATCCTAAACCCCAAATCTTAAATCCTAAATCCTAAACCCTAAATCCTAAATCCTAAACCCTAAATCCCAAATCTAGATTTTTAGAGCTGGTTGTCCTTTTCCGAAAAGGACAAGCGCGACTAAATATTGAAATGTGTCTGGCGAGGTCGCGCGCTCGGGTGTGAAGCACCCCGGGCCGCGCGCTCGCGTTGCTTGTAAACCCACCCCGGCCACCCAAACTATACTCTATTAGGGTTTAGGGTTTCTACCCCCCAACCCCCCTATCAAGGGGGGCTTTTATATTTTTGCACCCATGAACGTTCCAGTTGTTGAAGTTGTGGTTTAAGCAACGGCTGGGAGTAGCCTCGGCCCTTTTCGGGCCTTCGGCATGGCAGGGCCGGGTCGGCCCTTCAAGCTTATCGTTTGACAGCTTTGGAAACCGGAAATCCAAGAAATCCCTATTTTTGCACCCATGAACGTTCCAGTTGTTTAAGTTGTGGCCTAGGCAACGGCTGGGAGTAGCCTCGGCCCTTTTCGGGCCTTCGGCATGGCAGGGCCGGCTCGGCCCTTTAACCTTATCGTTTGACAGCTTTAGAAAATCTAGATTTTAGAGCTGGTTCCTAAATCCTAAATCCTAAACCCTAAATCTTAAATCTTAAATCCTAAATCCTAAATCCTAAACCCTAAATCCTAAATCCTAAACACCAAATCCTAAATCCTAAAATCCTAAATCCTAAATCCTAAATCCTAAATCTAGATTTTAGAGCTGGTTGTCCTTTTCCGAAAAGGACAAGCGCGACTAAATATTGAAATCCGGAAGCTTAAGAGCAGCCACACGAAAAGAAAGGAGGGGACCTCGAGATTCGCAACCGGCCTTGTCTAAAAGGCACATTTTATGAACAGAATTTGTCATTCGAAATTCACCAGCAAAAATCCAAATTTCCGGAGGCTAAATCCTAAATCCTAAACCCTAAATCCTAAATCCTAAACCCTAAATCCTAAATCCTAAACCCCAAATCTTAAATCCTAAATCCTAAACCCTAAATCCTAAATCCTAAACCCTAAATCCCAAATCTAGATTTTTAGAGCTGGTTGTCCTTTTCCGAAAAGGACAAGCGCGACTAAATATTGAAATCCGGAAGCGGTGCCCTGGGACAACTGTCCCGGGGGGGGGCCCGGGACAGGCAGGCAGGGCAGGGGCAGGGGGCCCGGCAGGGCAGGAACCAGCCCCGAAAAGCGGGTTTTGGCCAGGACCCCCCTAGGACTGGCCTGGAGGCCCCAGGTCCAGGGCAGAGAGGGGCAGGGCAGGCCGGCAGGCAGGGGCCTGGGCCAGGCCAGGGGGGGCAGGCAGGACAGCACGCCCAGAGCAAATGGCGCTTTGGGGTTATTACTTAGCTACGCTAAGGTGGTCTGGGTACGGCCAGCCCTATTCGAGGCTGGACGGTGTCGTAAGGAAGGCCAATAGCCGTTGGCCTGTCCAGGACAGGCGGTGAGGCTTTACCCTCACCTTTCCGTCTCTCTTTTCGCATGGGTGCTCGGGCTGTAAGCCCTCGACCAATCGTTCGGGGTCTGTCGCTCGACGGATGCGACCCCTCACTAAGTTTAGGGTTTAGGGTTTAGGGTTTAGGGTTTAGGGTTTAGGGTTTGCGCAAGGCACAGCAAGAGTACCCTCGCCGGTTGGGCGTTTGAGGTCGATGCGAATCTTTCGGCCTCGGAGTGCGCATGGAGGCACTGAGACTGGGGCCTTGTATCGGCCACGTCAGTTTTTTTTCCCCCCCGCGCCGCTCGGGCGGCTCCCGCCCTTAACCAGCTCCGCCTTTTAGGGTTTAGTTTTCTAAACTCTTTTTTTTCTTTTGGTCGTTACACGCCGCGATTCTGCAGCAATATATGCGGCCGTCGAACAAGCAGGTTCTGCAGCAGTGCCCGCCTCTCAGTCTGAACATTTCGAGATTCTGTCTGTGCACCAAGGAATGGAGCTCCAGCGAAGGTTTAAGTAAATTGATAAGCTCCCGCGAGGATTAAGCGACTCCGGGTATGGAGTTTACTGCCAGGGTTTAAGTAAATTAAGGTCTTGCGCAGTGCTCTCTGAAGTAGACTAGCAACATCATAGCAGTGGACACAATCCGATGTGGAAACATTGAAAGACATGAAATCGAATGTGACGGCCGTGATTGCTATCATGAAGCGATAGCGTGACCACGAGACCAGTCGTTTCATGTAATGCTTTCTATAGTGGACAGGCAACGCGGTTTTGCTAGCTCTTGTACATAATGTGTTACCGTGTCGGTAGTTACAAGTCACTTGTTTTAAGTTTAACGGACATGTAATAGTTTCTTTAGGTGGTATGTAAAGAGTTATATAATAATTACTGGCAAAAGAATAAAAGCTTTCAATTCAAGTGTGATTGAATTCTCTGGGCCCACCGGGATGGTTGAAGTAAATTGAAGTATGGGGCCTCCCCGAGCTGCGACAAACAAAGACTAGCATCCCATATCTGATAACATGCATGCTATTAAGTCTGGTAAACATTGTGAGCGAGGGAGCAGGAACCAAGAGGGGGGGTAAGGAGCGAGGACGAGAGGGAGAAAGACCGAGAGGGGGACACGGGCGGAGGAGGGTTGTAGTGAGCTGCATTGACAAGCGATCTGCTGACGGAACCGGAGAATTAGTTAGAGGAAGAAGTGCTTTAAGCAACCGACCGGTCGAGCGATTGTATGTCTTTCAATGTTTCCACGTCGGACTGTGGTGAACACGGTGCAAGCTCAGGCGCCTTGAGATTGCGCTTAGAGCCGAGGAATGGAGCCTCTCGTAGAGTTCGAGGTATACTGATGGGTCTTCGCGAGGAAGTGCATCGTGGCAGTACGTCTGCTGCGAAGGTCGAAGCAAATTCTTGGAGATTATCACCGTAGTTTACGTAAACTCAAGCATAGAGCTTCGCCAGTTGGTGACTAAGAATAGGAAGGATATTTGACAAGTTGCATGCTACGGAAACGTGTAAGTATCCTGACGTGCGGTTCTGCACCACAACGGTCTTCTTGGAGGCGTGCGAGGACAGTCGTGGAGCGCGGTGAACATCTGCTGGGAGTCTGGGCTCTGCCAGAGACCAGATTGTCCAGCGGTTCGCTGCACCGTTGCTTGCGACTTGCGAGGCTCGGCGTTGTCTACGTTCTCGGAGGGACGTGAGGCCTGCAGTCGGGCCGAAGCTGCAACGATGCCAAGCGCGCCTTTGCCTCGACAGGTAGGGTCTGGCGAGAACCGCTTCTTGCAGCGTTCAATCGATGCGGAGAGCTCGGAAGCGCGCTTGGCACAGTTGCAGGCTGTTGTTTAGACACTTAGAGACTGCAGTGCAAGATTCAAGGCGCCCAAATTCCAAGTCGAATCTGGCGGCTGCGAAGGAGCAAGACGGTGCGGCACTCGGTGACAAGGTTAGTTGCGAGTCTTTTCTTGTTTGAACAGAGACATAAGAATAGCATACGACCGCAGCTTCGAACACTGCCATATAGACGAGAATTGCCTTGACACGTAGGGTCGGGCGAGTAAGCAGAGCTCGAAGGCTGGACGGCAGACGCGGCTTCGCCGAGGGTGGAAGGAGGCACGCTTTGTTGGGGGACATTGAAGCCTTAGTGTCGCGTGAAGTCTCGGTCGCTGGGTATGCTGTGTGAGTGAAAGAGCAACGCGAAAGCGAGAGAGCAAAAGCGAGCGAGGGAGCGAGCGAGCGGAGGTTGTGAGTGCGTAGACGGTGAACGGACGATGGAGTCAGTCAGTGAGCGAGCGATGAGCGCGTGCGCGAGCGAGCGAGTGAGTGGAGAGTCGCGAGAGTTGAGCGTGTGTACGCGAGAATGTACGTGGATGAGTAAGCGAGTGAGTGAGTGCGCGGTTGAGTCAGTCGACGAGTGAATATGGAGAGAGTGAGTCAGTGAAACGGCGAGCGAATGAGTAAGTGTGGAAGGGAACGAGTAATGCGTTAGACTGTGATTTAGTTAAGTAGTTGTTTCGAGCGAGTGAGTGAGTGCGCGAGCGAGCGAGTGAATGGGTCAGGGAAAGAAAGAGAGAGAAAGAAAGAGAGAGAAAGAAAGAGGAGGACAAAGAGAAAAGAACGAGAAAGGAGAGAGAGAGAGAGAGAGAGAGAGAAAAGAGGAGAGAGAGAGAGAGAGCGAGAGAGAGAGAGAGAAGAGAGAAAAGAGGAGAGAGAGAGAGAGAGAGAGATGAAGAGAGAGAGAGAGAGAAAGAAAGATGAAGAGAGAGAGAGAGAGAGGAGAGGAAGAGTGGTAGAGGGAGAGAGAAGAGAGAGAGCGGGACGCGGTAGAGAGAAAATAGAAATAACGGAGAGATACGGGGAAGGAGCGAGGGTGAGAGAGAATAAGCGAATCAGTAAGGTAACGACCGGTTGAGGTCAAGAACGACTGAAGGCGTGAGACGGTAGGTCAGGGGCGAGGGAGAAAGTGAAGGAGTGAATGAGACGGAGATCGAGTGAGTGACAGAGTGAGCGAGTAAGGTAGCGAGTGAATTCGTGTTCGACGCGTCCGCCGCAGACCCTAAACCCTAAACCCTAAACCCTATTCGGTATTTCGATCCGGGAAAATTCGATAAACAAAAATGTGAGAATTCGAGTTCCGTCGGGCTCACTGGCGATTCGGGCTAATTTCGCCGGTGTCGGCTTCTAAAGAGAAAACCTTAAACCCTTTTCGATCATATCATTTTAAAAATTTAGAGTTAAAAACCATAGGGGGGGTCGTCATGTTGTTGGGACATAACCGTTTCGTCGCAGCTTCGGACTCGCGTTCGCCGTGTCCGCCGCAGACCTAAACCCTAAACCCTATTCGATATTTCGATCCGGGAAAATTCGATAGAAAAAGATGGGGGAATCCGGCTTCCGTCGGGCTCACTGGCGATTCGGGCTAATTTCGCCGGTGTCAGCTTCTAAAGAGAAAACCCTAAACCCTTTTCAAGCATATCATTTTAACAATTTAGAGTTAAGAACCATAGGGGGGTCGTCATCTTGTTAGGACATAACCGTTTCGTCGCAGCTTCGGACTTGCGTTCGCCGCATCCGCCGCAAACCCTAAACCCTAAACCAAATTCGATATTTTGTTGCGGGATAATTCGAAAGAAAAACATGGGAGAATTCGGCTTCCGTCGGGTTCACTGGCGATTCGGGCTACTTTCGCCGGTGTCGGCTTCTCAAGAAAAAACCTTAAACCCTTTTCGATCATATCATTTTAGGAATTGTATATCTAAAAAAAAAAAGGGGGGGTCGTCATGTTGTTAGGACAAACTTGTTTCGTCGCAGCTTCGGACTCGCGTTTGCCGCGTCCGCCGCAGACCCCCCTAAACCCTAAATCCTATTCGATATTTCGATCCGGGAAAATTCGATAAACAAAAATGGCAGAATTCGAGTTCCGTCGGGCTCACTGGCGATTCGGGCTAATTTCGCCGTGTCGGCTTCTAAAGAGAAAACCCTAAACCCTTTTCGATCGTATCATTTTAAGAATTTACATTTAAAAACAATAGGGGGGGTCGTCATGTTGTTAGGACATAACCGTTTCGTCGCAGCTTCGGACTCGCGTTCGCCGCGTCCGCCGCAGACCCTAAACCCTATACCCTAAACCCTTTTCGATATGTCATTCCTGGAAATTTCGGGGGCAAATGATGGAAGAATTCGGTTTCCGTCGGTCGCACTTGCGATTCGGGCTAATTTCGCCGGGGTCGGCTTCTAAAGAGAAAACCCTAAACCCTTTTCGATCTCATCATTTTAGGAATTGTATAGTTAAATAACATAGGGGGGTCGTCATCTTGTTGGGACAGGCGCGTTTTGTTGCAGCTTGGGACTCGCGTTCGCCGCGTCCGCCGCAGACCCTAAACCCTAAACCCTAAACCCTTTTCGATATGTCATTCCTGGAAATTTCGGGGGAAAATGATGGAAGAATTCTGCACGGACTTCGATCGCTTGGACCTGAGTCGGTAGCTTTGACTGCGCTAGTATCTGTAGCATTGCCAAGAGACCGCCTGGACGCAGCCGAATGTGATTTTTCGTGGGGTGCTCAGTTGATTGAGGAAGATATCACTTCCCATGCACGCCCTCGCAGGGGTCAAGAGCTGCAGACCCCGGAGGAGCTCGCCCGTCCGAAGCTCGGCATTGCTGCAGTTGTTCGTTTTCGACTCTGGTGAGGACAGTATAAGTACGTTACGCCAACGTCCTTCGTGGCTTTGTATTCTAGACTTTGTAAACTGTAAGCACAGTATAAGTATGTAACGCCAACGTCCACCCTGGAATTCCTGTGGCTTTGTATGCCAGACTTCGTAAACTGCAAGGACAAGGACAGTACAAGTATGTAACGCCGACGTCCACCCTGAAATCGCGGTGGGTTCGTATTGTTGGTTTTATATGCTGAAAGACCCGCGTATGTATGTAAGGCCAACGTCCACCTCGTAATTGGTTTGTTGTTGTATTGTAGTTTTTGTAAAACTGTAAGGACAGCATAAGTATGTAACGCCAACGTCCACCCTGGAGTTCCTCCGTCTGGGTGGCCAGTATAAGTATGTAACGCCAATGTCCACCCTGAAGTTGCCGTGTCTTTGCATTGCAGACTTTGCCAACTGCAAGGACAGTATAAGTATGTAACGCCAACGTCCACCTTGTAATTGCTTTGTCTTTGTATTGCAGGCTTTGTAAACTGTAAGGACAGTATAAGTATGTAACGCCAACGTCCACCTTGTAATTGCTTTGTCTTCGTATTGCAGTCTTTCTAGACTGTGAGGAGAGTATAAGTATGTAACGCCAACGTCCACCCTGGAATTCCTATGGCTTTGTATGGCAGACGTCGTAAACTGCAAGGACAAGGACAGTACAAGTATGTAACGCCAACGTCCACCCTGAAATCGCTGTGGGTTCGTCGTATTGTTGGCTTTGTAAGCTGAAATGGACAGTGTATGTATGTAACGCCAACGTCCACCCTGTGTAAACTGTAAGGACAGTATAAGTATGTAACGCCAACGTCCACCTTGTAATTGCTTTGTCTTTGTATTGCAGACTTTAATTGCCAACTGCAAGGACAGCATAAGTATGTAACGCCACCGTCCACCTTGAAATCGCTGTGGCTTTGTATTGTAGACTTTGTAAACTAAAAGGACAGTATAAATATGTAACGCCAATGTTCACCTTGTAATTGCTTTGTCTTTGTATTGCAGTCAGTGTAAACTGTAAGGACAGTATAAGTATGTAACGCCAACGTCCACCTTGTAATTTCTTTGACTTTGTATTGCAGTCTTTGTAGACTGTAGGACAGTATAAGTATGCAACGCCAACGTCCACCCTGGAATTCCTGTGCCTTTGTATGGCAGACTTCGTAAACTGCAAGGACAAGGACAGTACAAGTATGTAACGCCAACGTCCACCCTGAAATCGCTCTGGGTTCCTGGTATTGTTGGTTTTATACGCTGAAAGGACCGCGTATGTACGTAACGCCAACGTCCACCCTGAAAATTGCTGTGTCTTTGTATTCCAGTCTGTGTGAACTGTAAAGACAGTATAAGTATGTAACGCCAACGTCCACCCTGGAGTTGCTCTGTCTGGGTGGACAATATAAGTATGTAACGCCAACGTCCACCCTTAAGTTGCCGTGTCTTTGTATTGCAGACTTTGCCAACTGCAAGGACAGTATAAGTATGTAACGCCAACGTCCACCTTGAAATCCCTGTGGCTTTGTATTGTACACTTTGTAAACTGTAAGGACAGTATGAGTATGTAACGCCAACGTCCACCTTGAAAATGCCCAGGCTTTGTATTGCAGGCTTTGTAAAGTGTATTGACAGTGCAAGTGCGTAACGCCAACGTCCACCCTGGAATATCTGTGGCTTTGTATGGCAGACTTCGTAAACTGCAAGGACAGTATAAGTCTGTAACGCCGACGTCCACCCTGAATTTGCCGTGGCTTTGTAGTGCATACTTTGCATAAACCGCAAGGACAGTACAAGCACGTAACGCCAACGTCCACCCTGGAATTGCTGTGGCTTTGTATGGCGTATTTTGTAAACTGTAAGGACAGAAACTGCAAGGACAGTATAAGTATGTAACGCCAACATCCACCCTGAAATCGCCGCGCACTCGTCGTATTCTTGGTGCTTTGTCTTTGTAAACGGTAAGGACAGCATAAGTATGTAACGCCAACGTCCACCCTGAATTGCTCTGTCTGGGACGACAGCATAAGTATGTAACGCCAACGTCCACCCTGAATTGCTCTGTCTGGGACGACAGCATAAGTATGTAACGCCAACGTCCACCCCGAAGCTGCCGTGGCTTTGTATTGCAGACGTTGTCAACTGCAAGGACTGTATAAGTAAGTAACGCCAACGTCCACCCGGAAATCCCTGTGGCTCTGCATTGTAGACTTTTCATTCTATAAAACAATTAGAGTGCGTAACGCCAACGTCCACCTTGAAATTGCCGTGGCTTCGTATTGCCAACCTTTTAAGTTGTATTCGCTTGTTGAGCGCTGTTTTCGAAACCAGCGTGCCCAACTAGCATCCTTGTTTTTGTTTTAGCAAATGCCGCAACTGGTATCCCTGTATTCGCTTTTCGAGTGCTGTTTTTGAAAATGTGCCTCCAACTAGCATTTGTTTTCTTGGAACCAACGTGTCAAGTTCACGCAGTGTTTGGTGTAATGCAGGAGCCGAGCTGTTACGGCAGTGTTCGGAGTACTGCATGCACGGTCTTGTTGCAAGGCTTGCACTATATTTCTAACAGAACCCAGTATGTTCCTATCACGTGAAGATGGCTGCTGCTACCGATAGGCCCCATTCCGTAATGATGCCCTTTCGGATTGGTCGATTTGTTTGTGATCCCGAAGCTGACTTAGCAAGTTTCTGGTTCAACCTTGCCGCTATCTAACCCAAGGAGTTGGATTCGATGAGTCGCACATCGATGCCATGCCAGCTGTGTGAGTGACGAATGCAGCTGCTGCGAGTATATTGTTTCGCGAGAAAAGCGAACTGTCGAGCTCCATGTCTACCACACGGGTAAGCGAGTGCTCCACGAGTGCAGCACTGGACAGCACTTTGTAGTGGGGCTCAAGTCGTTTCTTGCCGTCCTGCTTCGAACTCCTTGGTAGCTTTTTCCAAACTCGGCATGGACAGTGGGCTTCGGCCTCAGAGTTCGAGTGAATCGAGCGCTCGAACCATGCCTGAAGCCACCTTGCTAGGACTGATGATCCCATGTCGGAGGTCATCGAAGACCAATAGGAGAGTCTAGCGAACGGCTCCCTGTCAGTGCTCGCGACAGGCAGAAAGCGGCTCCGATATGTTCGCATGGCGCGAAACCCAGCAGCTCGATCAGACCTGGCAATCGACTTGCGACATGTTTCCAATGAGGGGCGTGGGAGACATCCGTTCAAGTGGGGCGCAGAGGTGGGTTGGGCTGCCTCCCATTTTTTCAAGATCTGATGGTCCAGAGATATGCCACCACCACAGGCTTGCGATGGTAACGTAATCATGTCCCCAAACCTCCTCGCTGGAAAGTTGCTCACAGCCACAGGCTTGCGACGGTAACGTAATCGTGTCCCCAAACCTCGTCGCTGGAAAGTTGCTTACAGCCACGACTTGCGATGGTAAGGTAATCGTGTCCCCAATTCTCGTCGCTGGAAAGTTGCTCATTGCCACAGGCTTGCGATGGTAACGTAATCGTGTCCCGGAACCTGGTCGCTGGAAAGTTGCTCACAGCCACAGGCTTGCGATGGTAACGTAATCGTGTCTCCAAACCTCGTCGCTGGAAAGTTGCTCACTGCCACAGGCTTGCGATGGTAACGTAATCGTGTCCCCAAACCTCGTCGCTGGAAAGTTGCTCACAGCCACAGCAACAGGCTTGCGATGGTAACGTAATCGTGTTCCACCAAAGCTAGGCGAGATTAAAAGAACCTCCGGTTGGTTTGCAACAAACAGGAGGGAAGGTGACATCGACGGGAGCGCGCTTGGACCCGAGAAGAGACGGTCAGTGTCAACACCGCATCAACCGATTGAAAACGATCCGCTCGACATGTCAGGAGCGACGTGCACATGCCAGAAATGCCAGAGGACCACGAGACCTTGCCAGCACTCCATGTTTTAGCAGATGCTTCTGTAGTCTCAGGAGGAAGAGAGTGGCTCCGAGATTTCTGCATGGCCCGAGACTTAGCAAACGGCCGTCACTCGGCAGACTACCGCCGACATGCTTGAAACAACGCACTCGTGCATACACAGGGGCGTGGAAGATTTGCGAAATGTAGAAAGAAGTGTAGGGACAGTATAAGTAGGTAACACCAACGTCCACCCTCAAGCTGCTGTGGCTTTGTATCGTTGGCCTTGTAAACTCTAACGACCGTAAAAGTATGTAACGCCAACGTCCAACCTGAAACTGCTGTGGCGCTGTATTGCAGTCTGTGTAAACTGTAAGGACAGTGTAAGTATGTAACGCCAGCGTCCACCCAGGAATTGCTTTGTCTGTAACGACAGTATAGGTGTGTAACGCCAACGTCCACCCTGCAGTTGACGTGACTTTGGATTGCAGACTTTGCGAAACCGTGAGGACAGTATAAGTATGTAACGCCAACGTCCACCTTGAAATTGACGTGGTGTTGTATTGCAGACTTCGTAAACTGTACAGAGGGCATATGTACGTAACGCCAACGTCCACCCCGGAATTGCCCCGGCTTTGTATATAGCAGACGTTGTAAACTGCAAAGACAGTAACAGTATGTAACGCCAACGTTCACCCTGAATTTGCTGTGCCTTTGTATTGCAGAGTTTGTAGAGTGTAAGGACCGTATAAGTATGTAACTCCAACGTCCACCCTTGAAATACTTTGACTCTGTATTGCAGTCATTGTAAATCGTAATCACACTATAAGTATGTAACGCCAACGTCCACCCTCAAGCTGGTGTGCCCTCGTATTGTTAGCTTTATAAACTGTAAGACCGTATAAGTATGTAACGCCAACGTCCACCTTCAAATTGCCTGGACTCTGTATCGCATTCTTTGTAAACTGCAAGGACAGTAAAAGTATGTAACGCCAACGTCCACCCTGGAATTGCTCTGTCTGGGAGGACAGTATAAGTATGTAACGCCAACGTCCACCCTGAAGTTGCCGTGGCTTTGTATTACAGACTTTGCCAACTGCAAGGACAGTCTAAGTATATAATGCCAACGTCCAGCCAGGAATTCCTGTGGCTTTGTATGGCAGACTTCGTAAACTGCAAGGACAGTATAAGTGTGTAACGCCAACGTCCACCTTGGTATTGCCGTGGCTTTGTGGTGCAGACTTAAGTTGCATAAACTGTAAAGACAGTACAAGTACGTAACGCCAACGTCCACCCTCGATTGCTGTGGCTTTGTATGGCAGACTTTGTGTACCGTAAGGACAGTAACTGCAAGGACAGTATAAGTATGTAACGCCAACGTCCACCCTGCAATCGCTGTGGGTTCGTCGAACCAGCTTGTCGAGAATACACACGCCAGGGGCGTGGAAAACATCTATGCCCGAACGCGAGGAGCTCACACGGACTGTAAGCTAGGCCATTCGCATCGGATCTACTTCGCAAGGTGCTCACCAGATCCTGAACAACTGGAGACGACGGCACTTCTCTATCGAGCCCGTCGAGACAACCCGGGTGCTTTCCGAGAAAAGCTGCAGGAAGTCGAAGCTCTGCTTGGCGAAGAAGAACTAGCAAAGCAACTTCGCCTGCTCGAAGAATACACCGCCAATGCCGACATCTCGGCAGAAGCGAAAAGATCCTCGACGCCGAAGCCCGCACCAGCTCCGCCGACGCCCGGCGCGGCGGCCAGCTCGCGAGTACTCGGTCAGGACCCCGGCCTCGCTGCAAAGCAACAGCACCACGGCCTCCTCATACCGAGCACGCTTCTATCAGGTCACATGGCGGAGCCGATGACGGATTCCTCAGAGGACGCCTACCACGACAAATCACGCATTTGTTTTTTTGCAGTCGAACCGCGAGGATGAAAGCGATTTCGGAAAATCCGCATGGCCCGACACCCGGTAAAGCAAGCAGCCGAACCAGCTTGACAAGCGTAAACACCGCCAGGGGCATCAAAGACATCTATGCCGAAGCGCAGGGAACTCAGACGGACAAAGACTGAATCTGTTGAGTTGTAGTTTGCAAGGCGTCGTCGGCCAGATCGGACGGCGGAGCCCGCAGCAGCTCCGTCGACGCCCGGCGCGGCGGCCAGCTCGCTAGTATTCGGTCAGGACCCCGGCCTCGCTGCAAAGCAACAGCACCACGGCCTCCTCATACCGAGCACGCTACTATCAGGTCACATGGCGGAGCCGATGACGGATTCCTCAGAGGACGCTTACCACGACAAATCAAGCATTTGTTTTTTGCACTCGAACCGCGAGGATGAAAGCGATTCCGGAAAATCCGCATGGCCCGACACCCGGTAAAGCGAGCAACCGAACCAGCTTGACAAGCGTAAACACCGCCAGGGGCATCAAAGACATCTATGCCGAAGCGCAGGGAACTCAGACGGACGAAGACTGAATCTGTTGAGTTGTAGTTCGCAAGGCGTCGTCGGCCACATCGGACGGCGAAGCCCGCAGCAGCTCCGTCGACGCCCGGCGCGGCGGCAAGCTCGCTAGTACTCGGTCAGGACCCCGGCCTCGCTGCAAAGCAACAGCACCACGGCTTCCTCATACCGAGCACGCTACTATCAGGTCACATGACGGAGCCGATGACGGATTCCTCAGAGGACGCTTACCACAGCAAATCAAGCATTTGTTGTTTTGCAGTCGAACCGCGAGGATGAAAGCGATTCCGGAAGATCCGCATGGCCCGGCACCCGGTACAGCAAGCAACCGAACCAACTTGACGAGCGTAAACACCGCCAGGGGCATCAAAGACATCTATGCCGAAGCGCAGGGAACTCAGACGGACGAAGACTGAATCCGTTGAGTTGTAGTTCGCAAGGCGTCGTCGGCCAGATCGTGAGCAACGGGAAACAACAGCTCTTCTCCACCGAGTCCGCGAGGACGATCCAGAGGCTTTCCGGGAGAAGCTGCAGGAAATCGAAGCCATACTTGGCGACGAAGAACTAGCAAGGCAGCTTCGCCTGCTTGACGTGCACACCGCAAACGTCCATACCTCGGCGGGAACGAAGAGGTCGTTGGCAGCAGGACCCGCGGCGGCTGCAGCCAGGCCCGCAGCAACGGAAGTTGCACCGCCGACAGCAGCGGAAGCTCCGCGTTGGGCGCTGACAATCAAACCACGGTGGTGCCGTAAAATCCTGGACGGAAGCAAAGTGTGGGAAATCAAAGGACAGGGCTGCAAGAAGCATTTGCACGAGAGGATCTGCATCGCGGAATCTGGCACAAACCGTTTGCTGGGAGAGATGACAATTGCCAAAAGCTTCAAGGTTACACGACAAGACCTCGAAGCTAACAGACACTTACACCAGATCGACGACCTCTCCACGATCACCTACGCCACCATTTACGCGTGGGTCCTCGAAGATGTGGAAGCTTACCAACAGCCTCGTCCTTTCAGCAGGTCGCCAGGAAACCCGTGCTGGGTGGACCTGCACGCTCCGCCCAAACAGAGGGAGAAGCGTGTGAATCCAAGAGAGGCTGAAACGTCGGCAGGAGCAACGGGATCGTCGCCCGTGGAACGCACAGCAGATCCGGCGACGTTTGCAGTGGAGGAGGTGACATCACCGACAGCAGAACCTCCGCGGTGGGCACTGACGATCAAGCCAGAATGGTGCCGGAAGATCTTAGATGGCAGCAAAATTTGGGAAATCAAAGGACAGAACTGCAAGAAGCATTTGCACGAGAGGATCTGCATCGCTGAGTCTGGATCCAAGAGGTTGCTGGGAGAGATGACAATTCGTCAAAGTATCAAGATTACACGAGAAGACCTCGAGGCCAACAGACACTTGCACCAGATCGACGACCTCTCGATTATCACCTACACGACCATTTACGCGTGGGTCCTCGAAGACGTGGAAGCTTACCAACGGCCTCGTCCTTATAGCAGGTTGACAGGAAGCATCGGCTGGGTGGACCTACGTCCCCCACCCAGACAGGACATGGAGTGCCAGAATCCGGAATGTTGCTTCGGAGTGACGCGCCGCAATGCCCGAGGAATGGCCTACGTTCGATCTCGCGATGGCGTGAGATTTCAGCACTGCGTCTTCTGCTCCGCGGACGCCTTTCGTGCAGCGACAGAAGAAGGCAACGGCCGATGCATTCAAAGATGGCTCACGCAACTGCGAAGCTTCGACGACGACCGCTACACCCGGGCATTACAGAGACTTCAACAAGAACACGGCCAAGAAACGATCGAACGCTTCGGGCCGAAGCAGCCCGCCCAGAAGAAGAAGAAGAACAAGAGCCCCACGACCACATGGAAGACTTCGCTGGAATATCGTCAGTCGACAGTGACGACGACGAAGGCCGCTCGCCTGGAATTCGAAACCACCACTTGAAGGGGCGGGGTGTTTAGTAATCGAATACATGGTTTAGGAGATTTAGACAATCAGGTTAAGTTGAGTTACAAGTTCGTTAACATGAGTTATAAGTGCTGTATATATACTATGTTGTATGGACAACTTAGCAAGTCCGAGGCTTGAATTAAGAAGTGGAGCAAGCAGTTGAGTCACTTAGCCAAAAGCAGGGTGGAACTTATAAGTAAGATAGAACAAGTCTTTTAAGCAACTTGCCAAACTTAGATAACTTTGTGTAACTGATTTAGGTAAGTGGTGTAAGTTGTTTATTTGAAGTTGTTTTCCTGGCATTTGCAAAGCTTGAAACGGAAGCTTGCATGGAGATCTCCTGCCGCATGTATTCAGGATGCAATTGAAAATTGCATGGAAAGCTGCTGCATTGCATGTGTTGAGGACATGCTCGCATGCTTGCCTTCTGTGTATTGTGCATGACTCCATGCATTGCAGCCATCTATCGCCATTGCAGGGCCCTTGGCTCGCAGGCAGATTTTCAGCTCCGTCCTCCATCTCGCTTGCCCATCATGCCTTTGCAGTCGGATGTGCGAGAGCGGCTGCAGGCTTTCCTTCGAGAAGCCTCGGATGGCGACGGCCTTGTCCGAATCGTGGAGAACTGCTTGAACTACTTGAAGTCCAAGCATCTCTTGACCTCCATGAAGTTGGAGGCGAGCCTTGTGGGGATCCATCCCTGCAACCGGGATGGGTACGGAGTGAATCCACAAGACGTTCGTGATCTTGTGGACTCGATTGTCGATGTGGGCTATGTCCCCACACGTGTGCATGCGGTCGGTGTCGAAGTCGAAGGAGACTGGGTCCGGCAGTGGAACAAGAAGCTGTTCGAGTCAGCCCACGGTCTTCTCGGAAGCCTTGAGCCGGAAGCGATCAAGATCACTTCGATCTGCGGATCACATACCAATTGCGCTTTGCGACTTTTTCAACAAGGTGCAAGCCACGGCAACGAGGTCGTGAGTGTGGGTGGAAAGCTCAGCATGGAGCTTCTTCGTGCTCGGGATGCTTCGTTCCACGAAGCAGCTGATCAAGGCCTGACGTGGGACGTGATCTCCTCCTCCGTGGCGGAAGAGTTCCCAGAGCTGATCAGCTTGATATCCCGGTCAGGCAACACATCGCTTCAACGAGGAGAACATGAGCTACAAGTACTCCGTCGCATCCATTCCACGTACTACCGCTTGCAGACTCAGACTGGCCAAGCACCGGCTTTTGCATCTCTGAAGAAGTTGATATTGGCCAGCAAACCAAGCTGCCATGCCTCCGTACCCCACATGTTTACGTTTTGTCTGAAGGCTTCCGGGGGTGCCGATGCGAGCTTCCTTCAGGAGACGGAGTCCTTTGTGCGGGCTTACTGCCCTTCTTCTCGGCAATTGGGGCCTGTCCTGTGGGAGGCTTTCGGGCAAGATTGCCGAGGGCACCAGTCAGATCCCGTTGCAGCATTTCGCCATGCACTCATGAAGCAGGCATACTTGAGGCAGAATGTGACCATTGCTGATGTGAAGAAGATGACTTCTAAAGAACTCTTCCCCAAGGTCAAGGAAGCTGACAACATGATCCTCACGGTCAGGGGCATCTTAAGGGATGGAGCTCGCGATTTCATGACGGATTCGCGGGTCGTGCAAGCTCTGGCCACTATGGATATGACGATAGCATCGCACGTCCTCGGCATCAAGGTGCCGGACGAGAAAAAGTACAAAACAGTCCAAGCGATTGGGCACGATTTTTTGCTCGTGGCAAGAAACCTGACCGGTGTTGCACTCCCTTTGCCATGGGAGTCGGTGTCTGAGCAAAGTGAACCAGCTGCAACTGCAGCGACTGCTTCCCAGCCTTCTGCTGCAGGTGTGATGCTTGAGCTTGCTGAAGACGGCAGTATCAAGGAACCTGAGAAGATATTGGCCTCCAAGGGTTTCGCTATGGGTGCACACATCCGTCGCAAGGTTGACAAAATCGAGGGAGTTCTTTCAGAAGTGAAAGGTCAGATGGTCTTTGTGAAGATGGCTTCGGGAAAGACGGCCAAGGTGGATCTCAATGTTATCCTGGCTGGAGATTGGGTCGTGTTTGTTCCTCGTGTGCAGCCCACAATGCTAGACAGCTTGGACCAGTACCAGCACCATGTGGATTTTGATGCCAGCATTCTTGCATCGAAGATTCAGCTTGAGCTCTACAAGCTTCACCAGTCCATGGAGTGTGGATCGGAGCACCTGAAATTGCAGCTGAAGCCTTCGAGGGTGTTGCTTGCCAACTCGGACATCAAGAAACTCTGCATGGTGCCCATGACCAACAAGGTCGTGCAGAAATCCCAGGGCCAAGGCAACACCATGTTTGAGGTGCAGACGGACTGGCAAGGAGACGACCGCAAGTTTTGGCTTTCCGGAGCCAACATTCTACCCAAAGATAACGACGACGACACTTGCAAACATGTGGTAGTTCCCTTTTGGTTGGTGCAGCACAGCCATCAGGAAGAGGATTGCAATGTGAAGCTTGTTTGGATTGCGGGAACAGAGAAGAGCATCAAGATTCCGGTTTTTAAGAACACCAAGAAGATCCCGGAAGGCAGCCCCATTGTGGCTTTCAGATCTAAAACGGTGCAGGTGGCTCCCTTGGAGGAAGTGGAGGACGACCACAAGACTTCGGCGCAGAAAAGAGCATCGGCGAGCTCAGGTGGCTCCAGCAAGAAGGCTCAGAAGAAGTGATGTTTCGGCATCCGTATGCAGTCCAGTGTGCTGCTATACCAGCAGCAGCCATTGCTTGAGCTTGCAGTATCTGAAAGATTCCATTGTATGTATATGTGAGGTCTGTTTCTAATGCATTGCGGAGAAGGATATGTACAATTGTTGCAGGTTGCAAGCATCCGAGGGGCATGGTTTTTATAGAGCGACCATTCATAGAGTGTTCTGTGCAGCTGCATGGTGCGAGGATCCCTCAGGTGTGCGAGCTTGTGCTTTGCGGATGGAAATGCAGTGCAGCTTTATATGCTTCTGTATGCAAGTGCAGGATGCATCGCCCGTGATGAAGTGCAGGTGCATTGTTGAAGTTGCTGCTTGCATGGATGTGTCGTTTTCGCCTAGGCAGGGCATGTGTGCTCGCCGGCAGAAAACAGCTCCAGCCTCGCATCAAACCATTTCCCCCGTGCATCGCATCATCATGGCTTGCTTCGAGATTGTGACGAAACAGGTTGTCGTGCTGGGTGACCGAAGCTGGATGCCAACCCAAAAGAGTGTCGACGACCGGGTCTTCTGTGCTGTCTCGAAATGGTCCCCGCAGCTTGTGAAAATGATCACAGGCAAACGACTGGACTTGCGGTCCGGCCAAGGGGAATCATCGGGGTCGCTGAACATAAAGCTCTTTGACGATTTGATCGAGAAGAGGCAGGCTGCTTGCGACAAGCTGCTGGAAGAGGCCCTGAGGGACGATGAAGCCGACGACGAGCCCAAGAAGAAGAAATGCAAGAAGGATAAGGTGAAGGCTTTGGCCAAGCATTTGCACCTGTTGCCGGCGATCGTCGACATTACGATCGATGGCTTTCAGCTGTCGATCCTCAGCGAGGGCCTGTCTACCGGGAGCATCTTCGTGGAGATGCTCTCCGAAAATTTCAATTGGCTCATGGAGCAGGCGAATCGACAAATGCCTGTCGATCGGAAGAAAAGAAGGCACAGCTCCCGGGACAAGACCGATGCCAGCGAGGATTCCGACAAGGAGGCCAAGAAGGTTCCAGCGGCGAAAGCCAAGGGCAAGGCCAAGGCCAAAGCCAAGAGCCCGGCCCTGAAGAGCATCCTGAATGGCTCCCCGGCCAAGAACCCGGCCCCGAAGGGCATCGTTGGCTCCCCGGCGAAGGCCAAGAAGTGATTCTGCATGCAGTCTCGCATGTATCTTCCGTGCATCCATGCAATGTGTATACTTGATGTATAGTATGTATCAACACACCGTGAAAAAAAAAATATATATATATATATACATATGTATATATTACTGTCAATGATGCAAACTCACAACGGCTCCACACTTTGATTGCCCGATGCTGTCTTTGGACAGACGACATCGACCGAAGCTCTCTGAACATTGGTGTCGTGTTTCTGCATGCACATTTGCCCTTGTTGCAGTGGGTGCCACGTCTGCGCCATGCTTGCTTTTTCAGCTCTTTTGGCTTGTGAAGCTGCCGTGGTTTTTGGGAGTGATGATGTCCTTTAGCTTCTTGTCGCGAAGCCTTCCCTCCGCTGTGGAGGTGGGGCCCCTGTACAACCACATGCACACACATGCCACCGCCCCAAAAATAACAGGCCGATGTGGTGGAGCGGCTGCAGCTCCACACGGACTTCTCGAAGTCCGGGAGGGGGAAATACAAGAATGATGAAGGCCGGTGCCCCCATGCAAGTGATATGGATATATAGCCTTTCATTTGGTTGCAATTGTTTTGCAGGCACCACGATTTCCTGGTCGGCCAAGATGGGGTGGAAGATCCTGTCTGTTGGAGGCTGCAGTTATATATAGTGTCTGCATGGAATCAAGTGAATTGGCTCGTGCACTCGTGCAGGTGACATGTACTTCAAGCACCCAGACGTGCAGGCCATGAACGTGCCTGCCAGCCCTGGTCCTAGGTGTTTTCTTAATTTGGGTAGAAGAAAACCGTTGTCGCCTAAGGCGGGTGGCTCTACTGGAACGACGATGTGGGAGACTTTAAAGCTTCTGTGATATGCCTGGAAGGCCGGGTATTTGAAGCTCAAGGAGTCCATATGTATATATCCATGTAGTTGCAGCATGCAGGCCACGAGGAGTCGGACACCGTGGAGGTGGACGTCGAGGATCCAGCGGCCGAGCCCAGCATGCCCGACATGTCATTGCAACTGCTTTTGCATGCTGCTCCATCGTACATATCTAGTGTGCCTGCTCGCCAGTTGTCTTGAAGCCGGCGAACAGCAAGAAGCAGCGCCCAACGGAGCCGAAGGCGGAATTTCTTCGTAAGGCGATATAATGTACTTCTTGTTTGATTGCAGGACCCGCCTCCGAAGAGGTACATGGACCCCGTGCCAAAGACCAAGGACAGCAAGCATATAGCTGTTCACTGTGTATATAATGCATGCTGCATCTGTGGCAGGCTTTGCCCTCGAACTGGGACGAAGGACTTCTTGTGGTTGTCTGGAGCCAGGCTTCTTTGCAAGTGTTTGTTGTCTGGATTGAGGAGATCTGATGCCGGACACGAAGGGCAAAGGGCACTACGTGAAGCCCAAGGCTTTTTCTTTGGGTCTGGCATGCACGACTGCACTTGTCTCTATACTGATGCAGTCTTCTTGGGCAGGTCGCTTTCATCGACGAGCACGGGCAGGCTTGCCTTGGTCTTTGTGATGGTGCTTCAGGTTTGCCTCTGCTTGCTGCTGGCCCCGTTGCAGGAGTGGGCGGCGGGCATGGGGAGAAAGAGGGCCCGGACACGTGGTGGCCAAGGTGTCCGGGCACTCCAGGCCCAAGGGGCCTTGGAGGAGTCCCGAAGCCACATGGAGGACCCTTGCTGCTTGCCAATCCACGAGAACAGCAAAGCTGAAGACACCGCGAGCCCCGACATGCAGGACTTGCGGGCCTCCCTCCACACCATGGGGGTCATGGCCGAGACGATGAACCTGCAAGAGAAGCGAGTCCGTTGAGGCCTGTGCTGTGACCGAGGAGCCTTTCTGTCCTGATGGTGTTGAAACTTATAATGCCTGGCAGGATCCCATGGTTCCTGCCTGGCACCCCTGGTTTGTGGCCTGGAGACCAGGGGAGCCGCTAATAGTTGGAAGCTCAGACCGCCTGTGTTGCTCTATATACGGCCTGGCCTGCTTGCTTGGATCCCAAGGTCCTGCATGCTGTGAGCAGCGAAGGACCTGAAATTGGGGGCATTTTCCGGCTCGCCGCTTCGGGCACAGAGGGTCAGGGCTACCAGTCCCGATGGCCGGGGTTTATGCATGCATAAAGCCCCTTAAGCAAAATAGACCGGAACTTTATGCATGCATATGGCTGGGTTCAGTTTCCTAGGGCGGGGCTTATGCATGCATAAACCTCGGCAGGGCCAAGGGCACAAACCTTTATGCATACATAAAGGTTTCGGGTTTTGGGGGTCAGGCCCCTTATGCATGCATAAAGGGTTGCTTTCCCAGTGCCCTCGTGGTTCCCTGTCCTCTGGCCTCTCTAGGCAATAAGTAGGAAAACTATATAGGTAAGAAATAGCTTTGGGCTGCAGAAGACGAATCGGCGAGGGGGCTATCTCCCCCTGTATAGCCGAGGCTTCGGGCTACCGGGGCCTCGTCCTGTGACTGTTTCACGACCACAGACCATATGGGCCAGTTTGAAGAAAAACCGCCCATCCTCCGAGTGTGCACCGTTTGGTCAGGCCCATGAGGCACACAGACCCCCATGGCAACATGTGTGTGTGTGTTTGTGTCTGCGACAAAGAGCAACAAACGAGGAGAGGGAGAGAGGGAGACAGAGACAGAGAACGAGTGAGCGAGGGAAGGTACAAGGGGGTTGGTGGGAGGGGGGTTGGCTGTGAAGGAAGAGACTGCTACATAGCAAAGTGGCTGCATGGATTTCACTGAAGTACATATACATACACAGTTTTACACACTCTGCATATATACCTATTACATGTGAGATGTGTATCTACCCCACACACACATACATATATATATATATGTATATATACACGATATGTATATGTATATATACATATACATATACAGATACCAAAACATATCGTTCATATATTCTTATATACACATATATATATATATATATACATACATATATGTGTATATATATTTATGTGTATATGAAATGGACTGAATCTCTGAACTTACATACACATATATTACACACTTGCATGCCTGCAGGTGTCGGTATACTGTAGTAACATGGCTGTGCTCTTGAGGGTGTCTACGGGTTCTGCTGGCGAGCTCAGAGCCCTGCCTGCGAAACCGAGACCCCTTTGGTGAAGTCTTCCGGTCTGTGACTGCATGCAATGTGAAAGACGTCTCCAGTGGCAGGCTACATGCTTGTGTGTTGCAAAGCACATGCACTCCATCATCTGCCTGCTGCCCGCTGCTGCTCTATATAGACAGGTGTTCGCAAGCAGGGCTACAGCAGCTCGCTTTGTGCAGAGCATCTGTGCTATATCCGGCCGTGCAATGGCAGCTGCTTTCCTTCGACAGCTGAACCAGCTCCTCCAGACCCAGCAGCCCATCATGGGAGATCAATGGACTTCTCTCTTGGCTGCTCAGAGCGAGGTCGCCATCAGAACGATTCGTCAAAGCCACATCACAGTCGAGGAGGGTGCAGAGATCTGCAGCTTGGTGCAGCAGGGCCTTTGGTCACACGAGCAGAAGCAGGCCCTGGGTGCAGCCGTCTCCCAGACCTTGGCAGGCAGCACTCCAGCAAATGCCAAGGCCAAGAAGAAGAACCAGGAAATTCTCAACTTCTGGGGTTTCTTGGGCGCCGAGGACCGGAGAGTTTTGTCCAGCGACGACACCCTCGTCATGAGGCTGACTCACACTGCTCAGATAATGGCTCGACTGGAGATGTTCTGGCCATCAGAACAGTCTGTGGGACACATCATCAAGACCCTGCAGAGTTGCAACAATACTGGCTTGCAGAGCCCCGACGAGTTCCATTCGGCTGTCGTGTGCCTCAAGAAGAAGGTGAAGACCATGCTCAAAGATGCTTCCTGTGGCGAGTTCGTCGCCAAGTACACTCGGCCTGAGGATCTTCCACCACACACCCGAGATCGCTTCGCAGATGCCTTGGGAGGTGAGCTGCCTGGAACAATGGTGCTGGCCCGTGATGCTCTTCGTGGCAGTAACAAAAGCCTCTCTTTCCACAAGAGCAACACTGCCATGGTGCTGGGTGGTCCAGCAGCAGGCCCGGCAATGCACATGCCCCACACCATGCAGGGTATGATGCAGTTCTGGGGCAGCATGGCAGCTAACATGTTCAACCAGCAGCAGCAATTGGCGAAGAAGAACGATGGATTGCCTGGGTTGAAAATCTTCGGCGACCCAGCTGCTGCCGCCTCGTCTGGGACGATGGCCTCCTCGCCTGCTCAACAGCAGGCCTTGCAGCTTCCTACAGTTACCAATGAACCGGCACAGGGCAGCGGAACAAAGCAGGCCGAGCAACAGGGAGTGCTGGCCAGCAAGGATCCTGTCAGTGCTGCACAACATGCAGATGAAATGCTTCAAGCTTGGAAGGGCGACAACAAAGGGTTCGACAGCACCGTCGAGGCCGAGGCCAAGGAAAACGAGGCGAAGCACAAGGCAAATAAGAAGCCCAAGGCTGCAGCCAAGGCCAAGGGTAAAGCCAAGGCCAAGGCTAAGGCGAAGGCCAAGTGCACGGCCATGAAGTCCCAGCCCAAAGCAAAGTCGCAGCCCAAGGCGAAGGCCAAGGCTGCTTGCAAGGCGAAGGCGAAGTCGCAGCCGAAGAAGGTCCAGAAGGCTTTGAAGAAGTTCACTCGAGAAGAGGTCCGATGCATGACTTTGTCGGCTCGCATCAAGCTGCGACCCAATGGGTGTGGCAAGTGCCGGAACAGGCCCGGCTGCACACCGTCGTGCTTTGGCCCGTGATTGCATCAACAGCTGCTGAAAGCATGCACAGCTGGAGTCCTATATAGGGTGAGAGTTTGGAGGCTACAGGCAGAGTGTATACATCTTAAGTCTATATGCATGTTGACGTGTTTTGGTGTCTTCCAGCATCAGCAAAGTTTTGTTCGCGAGCCTCCAGGAAGCATGCACCTTATTATTCATCTTTCACAAAGGCTGTGTGTACATTAAAGCCATTGTACCTCGGGAGGTATAATGTTGGGAGCATCGCTTGCCACGGAGGGAAAGACCGAAGCGATCCTGGCAGGTGTCAAAAGCGGTGGTGCAGGATGCCTGCACGATCCGGGTTTTTGTTTCGTGGCATATTATATATGTGTTATATACATATATATACATAGATATACTTTACATATGGGATGTATATATATATATATATATATAGGAGCCTATATATACTTTATATATATATATGGGTTGAATATATATTGATATATATATATATATATATATACACACACATATATTATACAGGGGTGTCCTTTTAGGAGGGTGCGAATGTGGACCCTTCTTCGAGAGCTATGTTGAAGCTTTCGAGTTGTACATGTATATATTATATATGGCTTTGCGATTTATTAAGATGTGTCTCAGGATCACGTTTGGTGTTAGGTTAGGTTTGGTGTGGTATATACTATATATATAACTGTATATACATGTATATATATGTGTACAAATCAATACTCGGATGCTATATATCTATAGCTTTCGGGTTTCTGTGTATACATATATATATATATATCAAATATTTAGTTTCGGGTTTATGGTTAAAGGTTGTCTTGGCCTTGCACTGGAGTTTCCCGGACTGCTCGCAGTGGGGTTGCACCGTTGCAGCAATATGCTTGGAAACCTGCAGGAACAAAGAGCATGCATATATACATGTAAACAAAACATATCTCTGTATATATATATATAGATATATAAGGTACGTACACAGTGCCTGCATGCTCCCATCCACTTTTCCTATATATAGTATACCTTTTATACAGATATACATATATATATATATATGTATGAATCTGCAGTCAAAGTAGTGGGTCGCTCGGCAGGGCCAAGAGCTCGCCAGCAGACCCCATGGCTTCCGCCGGGAGCTCCTCGCTCTCCTGCTTGGGAAGGAAATCATATGTATCCCAGCGAGGTCTCAGTCAGGTCTTGCAGGAACTCAAAGAGCTGCCCGAGTTGCCATCTGGGACGAGTCGCCGAACACTGAAGCGGGCCCGGGATGAGAAGACTCGGAGCTACCAAACTGCTTATGGCGAGATCCTATGCGACTTCAAGTGTGTTGCCGAAACTGGTGTGGAGTTTGAATTTCCTGTCTTGAACCCAGCTGCAATGCTTGCCTGGGCGACAGAGCGATGTCGACCATTTGGCGAGTTCCTGGAGAGGGCCATGGATGCCACACCCCCCAGCATTCTTCAACCATGGGGATTGGTGTGGTATTCCGACGAGCTGGCTCCGGGCAACCAACTCAAGCACTCCAACCGGAGAAAGGTCCAGGCTGTATATTGGAGCCTGCTCCCTTTGGGACAGCATGCAATGGGTTGCGAAAATTGCTGGTTCACTCTCTGTGCCATTCGCAGCTCTCTGGTCGCAGATCTCGGCGGCATGACTGTGCTCTTCAGGCAGCTAGCAGCCTTGTTCTTTGAGAGACCTGACTTCAGAAAAGGTCTTGTGTTGCAGTGCCCTGGACAAGCACGTATGCTCTTTGCCGACTTGAAGATCATCATATCCGACGAAGCTGCAATTAAGGCTACCCTTTTCAATAAAGGAGCCAGTGGGCTCATATTCTGTGTTCAATGCCAAAACGCCGTGGACCACAAAAGCAGCATTGCTGAAAGGAGTCGGGGCAATATGGTGTCCGGCCTGGAAACCGACATGAGTTGCTTTCGGATGCACACACCCGAGTCTATACGAGACACCATGGACTTCTTGCGAAGGCAAGAGAGGGTCCTCAACAAAGACAGATTCCTGCAACTCCAAACAGCAATGGGGTTCAATTTCAAAGAGGATGGATTGCTGGCACATGCAGCATACGGGCCTCCGGTCATCGAGTGTGTGATGTTCGATTACTTCCATGTCTATTTAGTCAATGGCATCTTCAATGTTCTGACAGGGTTTTTTCTTGGAGAGCTTCACAACCATGGCTGGAAGCACAATGACATTGATCGCTTCGCAAATGGTTTTACCTGGCCTTCTCGTTTGCGAGGTGCTGCTGCAAAGGATATCTTGCAGAAGCGAAAGCCAAGCGAAACCTTGAAGTGTGGAGCCAGCGAGGCTCTGAACTTTATGCAGCTGCTGCGACTCTATGTGCTAGTCTTTGTGCTGCCAAATTGCAGCAGAGATATCCGGGACTCTTGCGAGGTTTGGTTGGCTTTGTGCAAGGTGATTGATGCTTTGCAAGCGATCAATGCCAAACCTTCAGCATTTACCCCCCTGCAGTTGCAGCAGCTCATCAAAAGGCATCTCGATCTGGCGAAAAGTCGGTATGGAGATGAGTGGTGGGTGCCAAAGTGTCACTTGGCAGGCCATTTGGCGCCGCAACTGGCCAAGCATCAGGTCCTCCTCAGCTGCTTTGTGCACGAAAGAAAACATAAAATCATCAAAAAAATTTCGAATGAAATTTTGGATACAAGCAGAACCTTTGAGAGGAGCATCCTACAAGATGTACTCCATGGTCACATGGAAAGTCTGGCAGAGGGTGTATACCTCCCAGGCCAAGGAGTTCGCTTGGTCGACCCTGTGAGACCAGCTCCTGCCAGATTGCAAACAGAGATACACAACACGATCCGGGTCCAGGGTGAAGTCTTCACAGCCAGGCAGGCAGTGCATGGAGGAAACTTCACCGTGGCTGTCGGCGACTTGGCCTTGATGGATCTGGATGGGGTCACTGCCGTAGGCAAAGTGGCTTATCATGTAATGTGCGAGAAAGTTGTATGGTCGCACATTACCTTCTGGACACATGTCCATGGCTGTATGTATGAAGTCTCCGACGATTGTGGCCTCGTGCAAACCCGACTGATCCGGGCCACATGCCCTTACAGCATTTCGGGCAATGCTGCCATTGTCGCAGTCCCGCAGGTGTAAAAAAGAGAACTGCATGCGAGCTTTAAAGCCCTGCATTGCGTCTCTGAGCAGCATGCTTCATGCAACATAGATCACTTAGCTCACTTATCTTTTTCATATAAATACACTTAGCTAACCAAGTTAACTTCAACATAGCTAAGTTCAATAACTACACTTACACATCTCATATAAGTCATTTGCTAACTGTGCCAAACAATTAACAACCTGCATATACAATTACTAACACCCCCGCCCCTTCAAGCAAGGAACGAGCCGACAGACGATTGCAAAGAAAGTTTCCTGCATTGTACAAGGAAAACATCCGAGATAAGACGGAGTGGATGCCTCCTCGGGCCGCAGCTTTCGAGAAGTGGTGTCGAGACGATTCGTGGCAGATGTGCAGTTCCTGCGGCCGCATGGTACCACAAGCCTTCCGCGCCAAGCATGCCAGTGGCAAGGCCGTTACCAATTCGGAATTATCCGCATGTGGACACTGCAAGTCCGGCGGCTCCACAGGTTATTGGGCTCCCACTCCTGCAGACGTCCCCAAGCGCTTGCGGAAGTTGTCGGCGGAAGCCATCGAAGCTTTGCGACCCTTCGATGTTCATACAGGAGGGACCGTGCGAGCCCCCAACGGCTACTTGGTGCACAACGACATGATGCGCTTCTCGTTCAAGACTTCCTCTGTGGAGGAAAACATTGCCAAACTTCCGAGGAAAGAGAAAGACCGAGCGGAGAAAGCATTGGCATATCTGCTGGGAGATCGTTCCAACTCCTACTACGTGTACTTCTGGCAACTCCACGAGAAACGCCTGCGAGCAAGACAAAGGGCAATCCAACGAGGCGACATCTGGTGGGGAACGCCTGAGAGGCGAATGCCGACGAACTTCATCGAGACCGTCGGCATCGAATGCGCGCTGTGGCCGCACCTGTACTGGTGCGTGGAAATGACGGAGACGTACGTGAGATCCCAAGACGCACGCAGACTGCAGCGGCGACGGCGAGATCAGCAAGAGGACAGCGAGGAAGACCTCGATGGATGCGAGCAGAAGGCGTCGAGACAGAGCGCCAAAGCAAGTTATCTGGCCAAAGCTCACTCCGCAGTAATCGGGTACAACTCTGATCCACTGTTGCTGCACTTCGTCTACGACCTCTGGCTCTTCACCACCATCGGAGGAGCCAAGAACAGCGCCGGCACGGGGACCGTGAGAGAAGCCTTGGCCACGAAGCCATACTCTCCCGAGCTCTGGCGAACCTACCACACCGCGCTGGTGGATCTGCAACGACAGGTGGGGTGGCCGAGCCTCTTCATTACCATCGCTCCCTACGAGTGGTCGTTCCCGTACCATCAGTGGCTGCAAGACGAGCTGAACAAATCTCTCCTAGCCAGGCTCGAGATGCCAGTAGCAGAGACCTTGCATCTGGCCCATGTGCTTACTCAGGCAGTGAAAGGTCTTCTAACCGGAGCGAACGAAGGCCTGCAGGCCAAGCGAGAGCACGTCTTCTGTTCCGGAGAAGGACCCGGCAAAGTTCGGCACTGGGTGGCCAGGTTGGAATTCCAAGACGGCAAGCGGAAACGGCACGTGCATCGAACCGGCCAGTTCTACCACGGACGCGGAGCGGTTCACGTGCACATCCTTCTGTGGCTATCGGACATGCAAGCCATGGAACTGTCCTCGAAGATCCGCGCCGACATACCCGGCGAGGGCGAGCCGGAGATGCGCGATCTGGTGTTGGGCTCCCAACTGGACTACACCTCAAGCGGCTGGCCGGCACGCGAAGAACCCACCGAGGTAAGCAAGGAAGACCAGCGACTGAAACTGCATCATCCTCGCGAAGCTTTCGAAAGATGCTGTCGGGCATACGTCTCAGACGTCCTGGCCGCCCTTCGCTGCCACGTAGATGTCCAAGCATCGGATGGTCGCGCGATGATTCTGAAGTACTGCGCCAGCGCCTTGTTTGCAATCCGAGTAAACCGATTTCAGCATTTAGTCGTGATGTCCTCACGGTTTGCTGCACCTCGCCGCGCAGGCTACCTTCCGAAGTTCAGCAGCTCCTTTGCAGCGGAACTACTCAACAACTAAGCCAGCGATTACTCGCTGGCGCGCCGCGTGCTAGCAGACTACCACCCGCTGCAGCCCGAAATGGTCATGCAGCTTGCGATGCAGCAACACCCGCAGTTCATCTGCCCAGCCACCGTGCGCAAGTTCGTCGTACCCGTTCCTTGGCAAAAGGAGATGCCCAAGCTCGTGCAGAACTACATGACGAGTTCCTGGAGACGTCCCAACATGAGCCTCTTGGACTTTCTCAGAAAATCAGGCAACGACGGCCAGATATCCCAAAAATACCGTCGCATGCACAGCCACCTCAAGATCGGCATGCCCCTGAACGATTGGATTAATGTGCACCCGGCCGACGGCAAAATCCTGGTGGCCGATATCCCGTACGCGCACACCAACGATCGACGCTACGGCCAATGGTTGCTCTTGAACGTGCCCTTCCGGAATGTCGACGACCTCTGGCTCGAGAACGCGGAAAAACTGCCAGAGAACCTGAAATTTCTCGGACTTTGCGTACTCCACCGCCGTCGCTTCTGGCGGGATCCACAAAAGATTCGAGCGGAGTTGGAAAAAGAGGCTCGCAGCGAGACGTACATCCAGAACACGCTGGCCATGCTGGCGGCCCGCATCGAGCTGATCGACGCTTACCTCTCCGGGGAGATGACAGTGGAGAAGGAGCCGGAGCCTGCATTGGACGGAGTTGCCAAAGTGGCCAGCGCCAACATCAAGGTTGCACCGGAGCAAGCGAACGTCATCCACACCATCCGCCGACGAGTTCAACAAGCGCTGGAAGCAAAATGGCCAGAAGACAACCAAGTCGAGTCCTGGGCCATGTGGTTCGATCAAACAATGCCCGCCAACACTGCCACGGTCGTATTGGGACCGGCCGGCAGCGGAAAGAGCACCGCGGTCGAGATCGCTTTGGCCGAAGCCGTCAAGGCCGGAGCGCACGTCGGTGTGGCGTGCCCGACGGGCATGTTGGCTACGCGGTACAGGAGTCGCTATCCGGATCTGGACATCGACACCGTGCACGGCATGTTCGCATTGCACAAGGACGAGCTGACGACCGCAGACATCATGAAGATCTACGATCTCATCATCATCGACGAGATTGGACAGCTCCCCGTCTGGATCTTCGATCGACTGCTTCGGCTCTGGGACGCGGCCGAGCGAAGGCCCGCCATCGTGTTCGTCGGCGACTTCTGTCAGCTGACCGGCGCGGACGGCACCACGGCAAGAGACAGCCCCAGGTGGGCCCAGATGAGCATCTCCACCCTGTTCGAGATGCGCCGATGCAAATGTGCCAAGTTGAAGTGGAAGCTACAACTACTGAGGAACTCAATACCGAGCGGGGCACAGCTCAAGAAACTCCTCAAAGGCCACCGGGCTAATGCTCATGCAGGCCACGCTCACGGCAACGTCGTTACCGCAGACGACGTGGCCCAAGTGTTCAAGGAGAGGCCGAACACCACTTTCGTCACCATATCCCGGCGCGGGACCGCCAAGGTGAACCAGCACGCAGTGCGCGCTCTCTTCTCCGATGCGGACGTCCTTGGACGCATACCTTGCGATCCACAGGAGAACTTCGACAACTTCCACGGCACCGCGCAAGTCGCTGCAGAACCATTCTGGATGCCCGTCTACGAAGGCATGCGAGTGACCATCACCAGAAACACGGACAAAGAGAACGGCTTCGTCAACGGCATGGGTGCGGTCGTACAGCGCATGAGACACAGCGGCGTACAGGTCAAGACCGACGAAGGCAAGGTGCTCCTGATTCATCCCATCGCTCAAGAGTGCGCCTTGTGGGATGGCAGCGTTCAGACCACCACCGCTTTTCCGCTGCGACTGGGCTACAGCACCACCTTGCACAAAATTCAAGGTGCCACCCTGTCCCACATCACCATTTGGATGGATGTTCCTTTCGCGAAGGCAGCACTGTATGTAGCACTCTCGCGGGTACAGTACGACCGCGATTGGAAGTTCGTAGGAAGCATCGACCGCCGCCACTGCCTGCCAGCAGCAATCTGAAATGCACAAACAGTCCTTACCAGCTCCACCCGAACATCGCTGAACTACGGAATCTTCCGAGACAAGACGAGCTGCCGTGGCCCCAGTGACTGCGGAGCGGATGCTATCCCCGCAGCGGCATTTGTGCGAACGGCAGAATTGCAGAGCGAAAAAAGTTCGTGCAAGCCCGAATGACCGCGGCAATGCCGAATGCAGACTGAGTTTCGTGCGTTGCTCGCCGCCCCACAACAGCGACACGCAAGGCCCATCAAGTATTCCGACCAAGCCCCTTCCTAACGACACGCAAACCTTAAGTACCATTACGATCACATGATTGTTCCATGTTTCCTGAATGCAAAGCACTGCCGAGGTGCAATGCTTGTCACGAACAAAAGAGACCTCGAGTGCCATGCCATGCCTCCGTTTCTCCGACGACTCCGGTGCATCAACGACGCAGGCCACACAGGGTGGAGCTCCGGTGTCTCAACGACGCAGGCCACACAGGATGGAGCCGAATGCATAGCACTGTGTCACCCGGACAGACATCAAGAATCGAAACTTACCGACCCCCAACCTAACGAACTAACACACGTCGACAGACAGCGCTCAGGCAATGGTCGAACGAGGCGAAAAACGTTTGCCCCGGCCTCGGTCACCAGGAAGGGTCACTGCCACTCAGTCGTGTCAAATGCCAGATACCAACAAGTTCCGAGTGCGTACTAAAGTCCGAAAGCAAATAGCTTAAGGCTTAATCCTTTATTCCTTGTTCTTGTTCTCAATTCACATTCCAAATTCTTATTCGAATTCCAAGTCACTACTGCTTATTCTTAGCTCCTGGTCCAAATACTTGACCAAGTCCTAAAGAATCACTAAGCCCCCGGATCAGTGTCCCCTCGAGATCCGCCACCGGCGTGCATCAAAAAGCATTCGTCATGAACAGACTTCGACAACCGAAAATCATCCACCGAGCCGCCCAATTCATAGTCCCTACTTCTTATTCCCATTTATAGCCCCCAATTCTTATTCCCAATTCATATTCGCTAATCTATACTCCCCAAATTCCAAAACCCAAATCCTCAAGCAACATCCCAAATATGAATTAGGCACCATAAAAGAAGATTCCCTCGAGATCCACCACCAGCCTACATTAACAGGCACTTCTTATGAACAGACTTTGACAACAGAAAATCCGTCCACCAATCCTTGCAATTCTCGTGCCCAAATGTTTTAACCAATTCTTAGTCCGAATTCTTATTCGCTAATTCTTATTCCCCAAATCCTAAAGCCCAAATCCTAAAGCGAAACTCTAAGAATTGGCCCCAATTCTTATTCCCAAATCCTAAAGCCGAAATCCTATACCTAAATCCTAAAGCCGAAATCCTAAAGCGAAACTCTAAAGAATAAGAATTGGCCCCAATTCTTATTCCGAAATCATAAAGCCCAAATCCTAAAGCCTAAATCCTAAAGCCGAAATCCTAAAGCGAAACTCTAAAGAATAAGAATTGGCCCCAATTCTTATTCCGAAATCCTAAAGCCGAAATCCTAAAGCCTAAATCCTAAAGCCGAAATCCTAAAGCGAAACTCTAAAGAATAAGAATTGGGGCCCAATTCTTAAAGAAATCCTCAAACGGCAATGTAACGAATAAGAATTAGCTAAATCCTAAAGCGAAATCCTAAAGCGAAATCCTAAAGCGAAACTCTAAAGAATAAGAATTAGAGCCCAATTCTTATTCCTAATTCTTATTCTTTAAGAATTCGCACCCCAATCGCAGAAGCTCTGCCCCCGGGGCACAGGGTTTAGGGTATAACTATATATAGGACAGTACTGTCGTCGACCCACTGCTTAGCGGTGGCACGGCCTTAACCTTGGTGAGACAGTAGAAGCGCTGTGTAGGCACACTGCATATGGCGATGCCTTCTAACGCCGAAAAGGCAGGGGAGGCCGCAGCGGTGGGCCGACAGGGCCCACCGGCCTGCGCCCCCTGAGTTTAGGGTTTAGGGTTTAGGGTTTAGGGTTTAGGGTTTAGGGTTTAGGGTTTAGGGTTTAGGGTTTAGGGTTTAGGGTTTAGGGTTTAGGGTTTAGGGTTTAGGGTTTAGGGTTTAGGGTTTAGGGTTTAGGGTTCAGCAGCTCTGGGTCGAGCAGTTTCTAGTCAAGCTTACATTTCTGGACTTAGACAAAATCCCACCCGCCCAAAGAATCCCCTAACATTAAGAAAATACAGAGTATTTTTTTTTCACAGCTTGTACTCCTCATCACCGTTGGTCAGCACTTCACTAGTAGCGTTAACTTTGCTCGCCGATCACCGAAGCATGGTTGAACTGAAAAACTTGCCCAGTTCGGCGGTGCTCGTCGATCACCGAAACATGGTCGAATCGAAAACTTGCCGAAGTTGCCGGAAGTAAAAGGAATTGTTGGTTAAACCCTAAATATCTCATGGTGTTAACACCGTTGCTTGCTTGTTGGCTTTTTTAAGTTGCTGCTGTCGGTAAACCTTACAAGAACCCCACCCCTCCCTAGAACCAAGGTTGGTCAGACACAGGGTTGGTCAGAAACCCCACCTACAGGGTTGGTCGAAAAGACCAAAATCGCCTACAGGGTTGGTCGAAAATCCCCGACAGGGTTCGTCGAAAAGGCCAAAATCCCTTACAGGGTTGGTCGAAAAGGCCAAAATCGCTTACAGGGTTGGTCGAAAAGGCCAAAATCCTCGACAGGGTTGGTCGGAAAAGGCCAAAATCCCCTACAGGGTTGGTCGAAAAGGCCAAAATCCCCTACAGGGTTGGTCGAAAAGGCCAAAATCGCCTACAGGGTTGGTCGAAAAGGCCAAAATCCTCGACAGGGTTGATCGGAAAAGGCCAAAATCCCCTACAGGGTTGGTCGAAAAGGCCAAAATCCCCTACAGGGTTGGTCGAAAAGGCCAAAATCGCCTACAGGGTTGGTCGAAAAGGCCAAAATCCTCGACAGGGTTGGTCGGCAAAGGCCAAAATCCCCTACAGGGTTGGTCAGAAAAGGCCAAAATCCCTTACAGGGTTGGTCGAAAAGGCCAAAATCGGCTACAGGGTTGGTCGAAAAAGGCCAAAATCGGCTACAGGGTTGGTCGGAAAAGGCCAAAATCCCCTACAGGGTTGGTCAGAAAAGGCCAAAATCCCCTACAGGGTTGGTCGAAAAGGCCAAAATCGGCTACAGGGTTGGTCGGAGAAGGCCAAAATCGGCTACAGGGTTGGTCAGAAAAGGCCAAAATCCCCGACAGGGTTGGTCGGAAAAGGCCAAAATCCCCGACAGGGTTGCTCGAAAAGGCCAAAATCGGCTACAGGGTTGGTCCCGAAAAGGCCAAAATCCCTTACAGGGTTTAAATATACATATGAAAGAGAGGATTTAGGGTTTAGGGTTTAGGGTTTAGGGTTTAGGGTTTAGGGTTTGCGCAAGGCACAGCAAGAGTACCCTCGCCGGTTGGGCGTTTGAGGTCGATGCGAATCTTTCGGCCTCGGAGTGCGCATGGAGGCACTGAGACTGGGGCCTTGTATCGGCCACGTCAGTTTTTTTTTCCACCCGCGCCGCTCGGGCGGCTCCCGCCCTTAACCAGCTCCGCCTTTTAGGGTTTAGTTTTCTAAACTCTTTTTTTCTTTTGGTCGTTACACGCCGCGATTCTGCAGCAATATATGCGGCCGTCGAACAAGCAGGTTCTGCAGCAGTGCCCGCCTCTCAGTCTGAACATTTCGAGATTCTGTCTGTGCACCAAGGAATGGAGCTCCAGCGAAGGTTTAAGTAAATTGATAAGCTCCCGCGAGGATTAAGCGACTCCGGGTATGGAGTTTACTGCCAGGGTTTAAGTAAATTAAGGTCTTGCGCAGTGCTCTCTGAAGTAGACTAGCAACATCATAGCAGTGGACACAATCCGATGTGGAAACATTGAAAGACATGAAATCGAATGTGACGGCCGTGATTGCTATCATGAAGCGATAGCGTGACCACGAGACCAGTCGTTTCATGTAATGCTTTCTATAGTGGACAGGCAACGCGGTTTTGCTAGCTCTTGTACATAATGTGTTACCGTGTCGGTAGTTACAAGTCACTTGTTTTAAGTTTAACGGACATGTAATAGTTTCTTTAGGTGGTATGTAAAGAGTTATATAATAATTACTGGCAAAAGAATAAAAGCTTTCAATTCAAGTGTGATGGAATTCTCTGGGCCCACCGGGATGGTTGAAGTAAATTGAAGTATGGGGCCTCCCCGAGCTGCAACAAACAAAGACTAGCATCCCACATCTGATAACATGCATGCTATTAAGTCTGGTAAACATTGTGAGCGAGGGAGCAGGAACCAAGAGGGGGGGGTAAGGAGCGAGGACGAGAGGGAGAAAGACCGAGAGGGGGACACGGGCGGAGGAGGGTTGTAGTGAGCTGCATTGACAAGCGATCTGCTGACGGAACCGGAGAATTAGTTAGAGGAAGAAGTGCTTTAAGCAACCGACCGGTCGAGCGATTGTATGTCTTTCAATGTTTCCACGTCGGACTGTGGTGAACACGGTGCAAGCTCAGGCGCCTTGAGATTGCGCTTAGAGCCGAGGAATGGAGCCTCTCGTAGAGTTCGAGGTATACTGATGGGTCTTCGCGAGGAAGTGCATCGTGGCAGTACGTCTGCTGCGAAGGTCGAAGCAAATTCTTGGAGATTATCACCGTAGTTTACGTAAACTCAAGCATAGAGCTTCGCCAGTTGGTGACTAAGAATAGGAAGGATATTTGACAAGTTGCATGCTACGGAAACGTGTAAGTATCCTGACGTGCGGTTCTGCACCACAACGGTCTTCTTGGAGGCGTGCGAGGACAGTCGTGGAGCGCGGTGAACATCTGCTGGGAGTCTGGGCTCTGCCAGAGACCAGATTGTCCAGCGGTTCGCTGCACCGTTGCTTGCGACTTGCGAGGCTCGGCGTTGTCTACGTTCTCGGAGGGACGTGAGGCCTGGCCGAAGCTGCAACGATGCCAAGCGCGCCTTTGCCTCGACAGGTAGGGTCTGGCGAGAACCGCTTCTTGCAGCGTTCAATCGATGCGGAGAGCTCGGAAGCGCGCTTGGCACAGTTGCAGGCTGTTGTTTAGACACTTAGAGACTGCAGTGCAAGATTCAAGGCGCCCAAATTCCAAGTCGAATCTGGCGGCTGCGAAGGAGCAAGACGGTGCGGCACTCGGTGACAAGGTTAGTTGCGAGTCTTTTCTTGTTTGAACAGAGACATAAGAATAGCATACGACCGCAGCTTCGAACACTGCCATATAGACGAGAATTGCCTTGACACGTAGGGTCGGGCGAGTAAGCAGAGCTCGAAGGCTGGACGGCAGACGCGGCTTCGCCGAGGGTGGAAGGAGGCACGCTTTGTTGGGGGACATTGAAGCCTTAGTGTCGCGTGAAGTCTCGGTCGCTGGGTATGCTGTGTGAGTGAAAGAGCAACGCGAAAGCGAGAGAGCAAAAGCGAGCGAGGGAGCGAGCGAGCGGAGGTTGTGAGTGCGTAGACGGTGAACGGACGATGGAGTCAGTCAGTGAGCGAGCGATGAGCGCGTGCGCGAGCGAGCGAGTGAGTGGAGAGTCGCGAGAGTTGAGCGTGTGTACGCGAGAATGTACGTGGATGAGTAAGCGAGTGAGTGAGTGCGCGGTTGAGTCAGTCGACGAGTGAATATGGAGAGAGTGAGTCAGTGAAACGGCGAGCGAATGAGTAAGTGTGGAAGGGAACGAGTAATGCGTTAGACTGTGATTTAGTTAAGTAGTTGTTTCGAGCGAGTGAGTGAGTGCGCGAGCGAGCGAGTGAATGGGTCAGGGAAAGAAAGAGAGAGAAAGAAAGAGAGAGAAAGAAAGAGGAGGACAAAGAGAAAAGAACGAGAAAGGAGAGAGAGAGAGAGAGAGAGAGAGAGAGAGAGAGAAAAGAGGAGAGAGAGAGAGAGAGCGAGAGAGAGAGAGAGAAGAGAGAAAAGAGGAGAGAGAGAGAGAGAGAGAGAGATGAAGAGAGAGAGAGAGAGAGAAAGAAAGATGAAGAGAGAGAGAGAGAGAGAGGAGAGGAAGAGTGGTAGAGGGAGAGAGAAGAGAGAGAGCGGGACGCGGTAGAGAGAAAATAGAAATAACGGAGAGATACGGGGAAGGAGCGAGGGTGAGAGAGAATAAGCGAATCAGTAAGGTAACGACCGGTTGAGGTCAAGAACGACTGAAGGCGTGAGACGGTAGGTCAGGGGCGAGGGAGAAAGTGAAGGAGTGAATGAGACGGAGATCGAGTGAGTGACAGAGTGAGCGAGTAAGGTAGCGAGTGAATTCGTGTTCGACGCGTCCGCCGCAGACCCTAAACCCTAAACCCTAAACCCTATTCGGTATTTCGATCCGGGAAAATTCGATAAACAAAAATGTGAGAATTCGAGTTCCGTCGGGCTCACTGGCGATTCGGGCTAATTTCGCCGGTGTCGGCTTCTAAAGAGAAAACCTTAAACCCTTTTCGATCATATCATTTTAAAAATTTAGAGTTAAAAACCATAGGGGGGGTCGTCATGTTGTTGGGACATAACCGTTTCGTCGCAGCTTCGGACTCGCGTTCGCCGTGTCCGCCGCAGACCTAAACCCTAAACCCTATTCGATATTTCGATCCGGGAAAATTCGATAGAAAAAGATGGGGGAATCCGGCTTCCGTCGGGCTCACTGGCGATTCGGGCTAATTTCGCCGGTGTCAGCTTCTAAAGAGAAAACCCTAAACCCTTTTCAAGCATATCATTTTAACAATTTAGATTTAAGAACCATAGGGGGGTCGTCATCTTGTTAGGACATAACCGTTTCGTCGCAGCTTCGGACTTGCGTTCGCCGCATCCGCCGCAAACCCTAAACCCTAAACCCAATTCGATATTTTGTTGCGGGATAATTCGAAAGAAAAACATGGGAGAATTCGGCTTCCGTCGGGTTCACTGGCGATTCGGGCTACTTTCGCCGGTGTCGGCTTCTCAAGAAAAAACCTTAAACCCTTTTCGATCATATCATTTTAGGAATTGTATATCTAAAAAAAAAAAAGGGGGGTCGTCATGTTGTTAGGACAAACTTGTTTCGTCGCAGCTTCGGACTCGCGTTTGCCGCGTCCGCCGCAGACCCCCCTAAACCCTAAATCCTATTCGATATTTCGATCCGGGAAAATTCGATAAACAAAAATGGCAGAATTCGAGTTCCGTCGGGCTCACTGGCGATTCGGGCTAATTTCGCCGTGTCGGCTTCTAAAGAGAAAACCCTAAACCCTTTTCGATCGTATCATTTTAAAAATTTACATTTAAAAACAATAGGGGGGGTCGTCATGTTGTTAGGACATAACCGTTTCGTCGCAGCTTCGGACTCGCGTTCGCCGCGTCCGCCGCAGACCCTAAACCCTATACCCTAAACCCTTTTCGATATGTCATTCCTGGAAATTTCGGGGGCAAATGATGGAAGAATTCGGTTTCCGTCGGTCGCACTTGCGATTCGGGCTAATTTCGCCGGGGTCGGCTTCTAAAGAGAAAACCCTAAACCCTTTTCGATCTCATCATTTTAGGAATTGTATAGTTAAATAACATAGGGGGGTCGTCATCTTGTTGGGACAGGCGCGTTTTGTTGCAGCTTGGGACTCGCGTTCGCCGCGTCCGCCGCAGACCCTAAACCCTAAACCCTAAACCCTTTTCGATATGTCATTCCTGGAAATTTCGGGGGAAAATGATGGAAGAATTCTGCACGGACTTCGATCGCTTGGACCTGAGTCGGTAGCTTTGACTGCGCTAGTATCTGTAGCATTGCCAAGAGACCGCCTGGACGCAGCCGAATGTGATTTTTCGTGGGGTGCTCAGTTGATTGAGGAAGATATCACTTCCCATGCACGCCCTCGCAGGGGTCAAGAGCTGCAGACCCCGGAGGAGCTCGCCCGTCCGAAGCTCGGCATTGCTGCAGTTGTTCGTTTTCGACTCTGGTGAGGACAGTATAAGTACGTTACGCCAACGTCCTTCGTGGCTTTGTATTCTAGACTTTGTAAACTGTAAGCACAGTATAAGTATGTAACGCCAACGTCCACCCTGGAATTCCTGTGGCTTTGTATGCCAGACTTCGTAAACTGCAAGGACAAGGACAGTACAAGTATGTAACGCCGACGTCCACCCTGAAATCGCGGTGGGTTCGTATTGTTGGTTTTATATGCTGAAAGACCCGCGTATGTATGTAAGGCCAACGTCCACCTTGTAATTGGTTTGTTGTTGTATTGTAGTTTTTGTAAAACTGTAAGGACAGCATAAGTATGTAACGCCAACGTCCACCCTGGAGTTCCTCCGTCTGGGTGGCCAGTATAAGTATGTAACGCCAATGTCCACCCTGAAGTTGCCGTGTCTTTGCATTGCAGACTTTGCCAACTGCAAGGACAGTATAAGTATGTAACGCCAACGTCCACCTTGTAATTGCTTTGTCTTTGTATTGCAGGCTTTGTAAACTGTAAGGACAGTATAAGTATGTAACGCCAACGTCCACCTTGTAATTGCTTTGTCTTCGTATTGCAGTCTTTCTAGACTGTGAGGAGAGTATAAGTATGTAACGCCAACGTCCACCCTGGAATTCCTATGGCTTTGTATGGCAGACGTCGTAAACTGCAAGGACAAGGACAGTACAAGTATGTAACGCCAACGTCCACCCTGAAATCGCTGTGGGTTCGTCGTATTGTTGGCTTTGTAAGCTGAAATGGACAGTGTATGTATGTAACGCCAACGTCCACCCTGTGTAAACTGTAAGGACAGTATAAGTATGTAACGCCAACGTCCACCTTGTAATTGCTTTGTCTTTGTATTGCAGACTTTAATTGCCAACTGCAAGGACAGCATAAGTATGTAACGCCACCGTCCACCTTGAAATCGCTGTGGCTTTGTATTGTAGACTTTGTAAACTAAAAGGACAGTATAAATATGTAACGCCAATGTTCACCTTGTAATTGCTTTGTCTTTGTATTGCAGTCAGTGTAAACTGTAAGGACAGTATAAGTATGTAACGCCAACGTCCACCTTGTAATTTCTTTGACTTTGTATTGCAGTCTTTGTAGACTGTAGGACAGTATAAGTATGCAACGCCAACGTCCACCCTGGAATTCCTGTGCCTTTGTATGGCAGACTTCGTAAACTGCAAGGACAAGGACAGTACAAGTATGTAACGCCAACGTCCACCCTGAAATCGCTCTGGGTTCCTGGTATTGTTGGTTTTATACGCTGAAAGGACCGCGTATGTACGTAACGCCAACGTCCACCCTGAAAATTGCTGTGTCTTTGTATTCCAGTCTGTGTGAACTGTAAAGACAGTATAAGTATGTAACGCCAACGTCCACCCTGGAGTTGCTCTGTCTGGGTGGACAATATAAGTATGTAACGCCAACGTCCACCCTTAAGTTGCCGTGTCTTTGTATTGCAGACTTTGCCAACTGCAAGGACAGTATAAGTATGTAACGCCAACGTCCACCCTGAATTTGCCGTGGCTTTGTAGGGCATACTTTGAATTTGCCGTGGCTTTGTAGTGCATACTTTGCATAAACCGCAAGGACAGTACAAGCACGTAACGCCAACGTCCACCCTGGAATTGCTGTGGCTTTGTATGGCGTATTTTGTAAACTGTAAGGACAGAAACTGCAAGGACAGTATAAGTATGTAACGCCAACATCCACCCTGAAATCGCAGCGCACTCGTCGTATTCTTGGTGCTTTGTCTTTGTAAACGGTAAGGACAGCATAAGTATGTAACGCCAACGTCCACCCTGAATTGCTCTGTCTGGGACGACAGCATAAGTATGTAACGCCAACGTCCACCCTGAATTGCTCTGTCTGGGACGACAGCATAAGTATGTAACGCCAACGTCCACCCCGAAGCTGCCGTGGCTTTGTATTGCAGACGTTGTCAACTGCAAGGACTGTATAAGTAAGTAACGCCAACGTCCACCCGGAAATCCCTGTGGCTCTGCATTGTAGACTTTTCATTCTATAAAACAATTAGAGTGCGTAACGCCAACGTCCACCTTGAAATTGCCGTGGCTTCGTATTGCCAACCTTTTAAGTTGTATTCGCTTGTTGAGCGCTGTTTTCGAAACCAGCGTGCCCAACTAGCATCCTTGTTTTTGTTTTAGCAAATGCCGCAACTGGTATCCCTGTATTCGCTTTTCGAGTGCTGTTTTTGAAAATGTGCCTCCAACTAGCATTTGTTTTCTTGGAACCAACGTGTCAAGTTCACGCAGTGTTTGGTGTAATGCAGGAGCCGAGCTGTTACGGCAGTGTTCGGAGTACTGCATGCACGGTCTTGTTGCAAGGCTTGCACTATATTTCTAACAGAACCCAGTATGTTCCTATCACGTGAAGATGGCTGCTGCTACCGATAGGCCCCATTCCGTAATGATGCCCTTTCGGATTGGTCGATTTGTTTGTGATCCCGAAGCTGACTTAGCAAGTTTCTGGTTCAACCTTGCCGCTATCTAACCCAAGGAGTTGGATTCGATGAGTCGCACATCGATGCCATGCCAGCTGTGTGAGTGACGAATGCAGCTGCTGCGAGTATATTGTTTCGCGAGAAAAGCGAACTGTCGAGCTCCATGTCTACCACACGGGTAAGCGAGTGCTCCACGAGTGCAGCACTGGACAGCACTTTGTAGTGGGGCTCAAGTCGTTTCTTGCCGTCCTGCTTCGAACTCCTTGGTAGCTTTTTCCAAACTCGGCATGGACAGTGGGCTTCGGCCTCAGAGTTCGAGTGAATCGAGCGCTCGAACCATGCCTGAAGCCACCTTGCTAGGACTGATGATCCCATGTCGGAGGTCATCGAAGACCAATAGGAGAGTCTAGCGAACGGCTCCCTGTCAGTGCTCGCGACAGGCAGAAAGCGGCTCCGATATGTTCGCATGGCGCGAAACCCAGCAGCTCGATCAGACCTGGCAATCGACTTGCGACATGTTTCCAATGAGGGGCGTGGGAGACATCCGTTCAAGTGGGGCGCAGAGGTGGGTTGGGCTGCCTCCCATTTTTTCAAGATCTGATGGTCCAGAGATATGCCACCACCACAGGCTTGCGATGGTAACGTAATCATGTCCCCAAACCTCCTCGCTGGAAAGTTGCTCACAGCCACAGGCTTGCGACGGTAACGTAATCGTGTCCCCAAACCTCGTCGCTGGAAAGTTGCTTACAGCCACGACTTGCGATGGTAACGTAATCGTGTCCCCAATTCTCGTCGCTGGAAAGTTGCTCATTGCCACAGGCTTGCGATGGTAACGTAATCGTGTCCCGGAACCTGGTCGCTGGAAAGTTGCTCACAGCCACAGGCTTGCGATGGTAACGTAATCGTGTCTCCAAACCTCGTCGCTGGAAAGTTGCTCACTGCCACAGGCTTGCGATGGTAACGTAATCGTGTCCCCAAACCTCGTCCCTGGAAAGTTGCTCACAGCCACAGCAACAGGCTTGCGATGGTAACGTAATCGTGTTCCACCAAAGCTAGGCGAGATTAAAAGAACCTCCGGTTGGTTTGCAACAAACAGGAGGGAAGGTGACATCGACGGGAGCGCGCTTGGACCCGAGAAGAGACGGTCAGTGTCAACACCGCATCAACCGATTGAAAACGATCCGCTCGACATGTCAGGAGCGACGTGCACATGCCAGAAATGCCAGAGGACCACGAGACCTTGCCAGCACTCCATGTTTTAGCAGATGCTTCTGTAGTCTCAGGAGGAAGAGAGTGGCTCCGAGATTTCTGCATGGCCCGAGACTTAGCAAACGGCCGTCACTCGGCAGACTACCGCCGACATGCTTGAAACAACGCACTCGTGCATACACAGGGGCGTGGAAGATTTGCGAAATGTAGAAAGAAGTGTAGGGACAGTATAAGTAGGTAACACCAACGTCCACCCTCAAGCTGCTGTGGCTTTGTATCGTTGGCCTTGTAAACTCTAACGACCGTAAAAGTATGTAACGCCAACGTCCAACCTGAAACTGCTGTGGCGCTGTATTGCAGTCTGTGTAAACTGTAAGGACAGTGTAAGTATGTAACGCCAGCGTCCACCCAGGAATTGCTTTGTCTGTAACGACAGTATAGGTGTGTAACGCCAACGTCCACCCTGCAGTTGACGTGACTTTGGATTGCAGACTTTGCGAAACCGTGAGGACAGTATAAGTATGTAACGCCAACGTCCACCTTGAAATTGCCGTGGTGTTGTATTGCAGACTTCGTAAACTGTACAGAGGGCATATGTACGTAACGCCAACGTCCACCCCGGAATTGCCCCGGCTTTGTATATAGCAGACGTTGTAAACTGCAAAGACAGTAACAGTATGTAACGCCAACGTTCACCCTGAATTTGCTGTGCCTTTGTATTGCAGAGTTTGTAGAGTGTAAGGACCGTATAAGTATGTAACTCCAACGTCCACCCTTGAAATACTTTGACTCTGTATTGCAGTCATTGTAAATCGTAATCACACTATAAGTATGTAACGCCAACGTCCACCCTCAAGCTGGTGTGCCCTCGTATTGTTAGCTTTATAAACTGTAAGACCGTATAAGTATGTAACGCCAACGTCCACCTTCAAATTGCCTGGACTCTGTATCGCATTCTTTGTAAACTGCAAGGACAGTAAAAGTATGTAACGCCAACGTCCACCCTGGAATTGCTCTGTCTGGGAGGACAGTATAAGTATGTAACGCCAACGTCCACCCTGAAGTTGCCGTGGCTTTGTATTGCAGACTTTGCCAACTGCAAGGACAGTCTAAGTATATAATGCCAACGTCCAGCCAGGAATTCCTGTGGCTTTGTATGGCAGACTTCGTAAACTGCAAGGACAGTATAAGTGTGTAACGCCAACGTCCACCTTGGTATTGCCGTGGCTTTGTGGTGCAGACTTAAGTTGCATAAACTGTAAAGACAGTACAAGTACGTAACGCCAACGTCCACCCTCGATTGCTGTGGCTTTGTATGGCAGACTTTGTGTACCGTAAGGACAGTAACTGCAAGGACAGTATAAGTATGTAACGCCAACGTCCACCCTGCAATCGCTGTGGGTTCGTCGAACCAGCTTGTCGAGAATACACACGCCAGGGGCGTGGAAAACATCTATGCCCGAACGCGAGGAGCTCACACGGACTGTAAGCTAGGCCATTCGCATCGGATCTACTTCGCAAGGTGCTCACCAGATCCTGAACAACTGGAGACGACGGCACTTCTCTATCGAGCCCGTCGAGACAACCCGGGTGCTTTCCGAGAAAAGCTGCAGGAAGTCGAAGCTCTGCTTGGCGAAGAAGAACTAGCAAAGCAACTTCGCCTGCTCGAAGAATACACCGCCAATGCCGACATCTCGGCAGAAGCGAAAAGATCCTCGACGCCGAAGCCCGCACCAGCTCCGCCGACGCCCGGCGCGGCGGCCAGCTCGCGAGTACTCGGTCAGGACCCCGGCCTCGCTGCAAAGCAACAGCACCACGGCCTCCTCATACCGAGCACGCTTCTATCAGGTCACATGGCGGAGCCGATGACGGATTCCTCAGAGGACGCCTACCACGACAAATCACGCATTTGTTTTTTTGCAGTCGAACCGCGAGGATGAAAGCGATTCCGGAAAATCCGCATGGCCCGACACCCGGTAAAGCAAGCAGCCGAACCAGCTTGACAAGCGTAAACACCGCCAGGGGCATCAAAGACATCTATGCCGAAGCGCAGGGAACTCAGACGGACAAAGACTGAATCTGTTGAGTTGTAGTTTGCAAGGCGTCGTCGGCCAGATCGGACGGCGGAGCCCGCAGCAGCTCCGTCGACGCCCGGCGCGGCGGCCAGCTCGCTAGTATTCGGTCAGGACCCCGGCCTCGCTGCAAAGCAACAGCACCACGGCCTCCTCATACCGAGCACGCTACTATCAGGTCACATGGCGGAGCCGATGACGGATTCCTCAGAGGACGCTTACCACGACAAATCAAGCATTTGTTTTTTGCACTCGAACCGCGAGGATGAAAGCGATTCCGGAAAATCCGCATGGCCCGACACCCGGTAAAGCGAGCAACCGAACCAGCTTGACAAGCGTAAACACCGCCAGGGGCATCAAAGACATCTATGCCGAAGCGCAGGGAACTCAGACGGACGAAGACTGAATCTGTTGAGTTGTAGTTCGCAAGGCGTCGTCGGCCACATCGGACGGCGAAGCCCGCAGCAGCTCCGTCGACGCCCGGCGCGGCGGCAAGCTCGCTAGTACTCGGTCAGGACCCCGGCCTCGCTGCAAAGCAACAGCACCACGGCTTCCTCATACCGAGCACGCTACTATCAGGTCACATGACGGAGCCGATGACGGATTCCTCAGAGGACGCTTACCACAGCAAATCAAGCATTTGTTGTTTTGCAGTCGAACCGCGAGGATGAAAGCGATTCCGGAAGATCCGCATGGCCCGGCACCCGGTACAGCAAGCAACCGAACCAACTTGACGAGCGTAAACACCGCCAGGGGCATCAAAGACATCTATGCCGAAGCGCAGGGAACTCAGACGGACGAAGACTGAATCCGTTGAGTTGTAGTTCGCAAGGCGTCGTCGGCCAGATCGTGAGCAACGGGAAACAACAGCTCTTCTCCACCGAGTCCGCGAGGACGATCCAGAGGCTTTCCGGGAGAAGCTGCAGGAAATCGAAGCCATACTTGGCGACGAAGAACTAGCAAGGCAGCTTCGCCTGCTTGACGTGCACACCGCAAACGTCCATACCTCGGCGGGAACGAAGAGGTCGTTGGCAGCAGGACCCGCGGCGGCTGCAGCCAGGCCCGCAGCAACGGAAGTTGCACCGCCGACAGCAGCGGAAGCTCCGCGTTGGGCGCTGACAATCAAACCACGGTGGTGCCGTAAAATCCTGGACGGAAGCAAAGTGTGGGAAATCAAAGGACAGGGCTGCAAGAAGCATTTGCACGAGAGGATCTGCATCGCGGAATCTGGCACAAACCGTTTGCTGGGAGAGATGACAATTGCCAAAAGCTTCAAGGTTACACGACAAGACCTCGAAGCTAACAGACACTTACACCAGATCGACGACCTCTCCACGATCACCTACGCCACCATTTACGCGTGGGTCCTCGAAGATGTGGAAGCTTACCAACAGCCTCGTCCTTTCAGCAGGTCGCCAGGAAACCCGTGCTGGGTGGACCTGCACGCTCCGCCCAAACAGAGGGAGAAGCGTGTGAATCCAAGAGAGGCTGAAACGTCGGCAGGAGCAACGGGATCGTCGCCCGTGGAACGCACAGCAGATCCGGCGACGTTTGCAGTGGAGGAGGTGACATCACCGACAGCAGAACCTCCGCGGTGGGCACAGACGATCAAGCCAGAATGGTGCCGGAAGATCTTAGATGGCAGCAAAATTTGGGAAATCAAAGGACAGAACTGCAAGAAGCATTTGCACGAGAGGATCTGCATCGCTGAGTCTGGATCCAAGAGGTTGCTGGGAGAGATGACAATTCGTCAAAGTATCAAGATTACACGAGAAGACCTCGAGGCCAACAGACACTTGCACCAGATCGACGACCTCTCGATTATCACCTACACGACCATTTACGCGTGGGTCCTCGAAGACGTGGAAGCTTACCAACGGCCTTGTCCTTATAGCAGGTTGACAGGAAGCATCGGCTGGGTGGACCTACGTCCCCCACCCAGACAGGACATGGAGTGCCAGAATCCGGAATGTTGCTTCGGAGTGACGCGCCGCAATGCCCGAGGAATGGCCTACGTTCGATCTCGCGATGGCGTGAGATTTCAGCACTGCGTCTTCTGCTCCGCGGACGCCTTTCGTGCAGCGACAGAAGAAGGCAACGGCCGATGCATTCAAAGATGGCTCACGCAACTGCGAAGCTTCGACGACGACCGCTACACCCGGGCATTACAGAGACTTCAACAAGAACACGGCCAAGAAACGATCGAACGCTTCGGGCCGAAGCAGCCCGCCCAGAAGAAGAAGAAGAACAAGAGCCCCACGACCACATGGAAGACTTCGCTGGAATATCGTCAGTCGACAGTGACGACGACGAAGGCCGCTCGCCTGGAATTCGAAACCACCAAGGAACGAGCCGACAGACGATTGCAAAGAAAGTTTCCTGCATTGTACAAGGAAAACATCCGAGATAAGACGGAGTGGATGCCTCCTCGGGCCGCAGCTTTCGAGAAGTGGTGTCGAGACGATTCGTGGCAGATGTGCAGTTCCTGCGGCCGCATGGTACCACAAGCCTTCCGCGCCAAGCATGCCAGTGGCAAGGCCGTTACCAATTCGGAATTATCCGCATGTGGACACTGCAAGTCCGGCGGCTCCACAGGTTATTGGGCTCCCACTCCTGCAGACGGCCCCAAGCGCTTGCGGAAGTTGTCGGCGGAAGCCATCGAAGCTTTGCGACCCTTCGATGTTCATACAGGAGGGACCGTGCGAGCCCCCAACGGCTACTTGGTGCACAACGACATGATGCGCTTCTCGTTCAAGACTTCCTCTGTGGAGGAAAACATTGCCAAACTTCCGAGGAAAGAGAAAGACCGAGCGGAGAAAGCATTGGCATATCTGCTGGGAGATCGTTCCAACTCCTACTACGTGTACTTCTGGCAACTCCACGAGAAACGCCTGCGAGCAAGACAAAGGGCAATCCAACGAGGCGACATCTGGTGGGGAACGCCTGAGAGGCGAATGCCGACGAACTTCATCGAGACCGTCGGCATCGAATGCGCGCTGTGGCCGCACCTGTACTGGTGCGTGGAAATGACGGAGACGTACGTGAGATCCCAAGACGCACGCAGACTGCAGCGGCGACGGCGAGATCAGCAAGAGGACAGCGAGGAAGACCTCGATGGATGCGAGCAGAAGGCGTCGAGACAGAGCGCCAAAGCAAGTTATCTGGCCAAAGCTCACTCCGCAGTAATCGGGTACAACTCTGATCCACTGTTGCTGCACTTCGTCTACGACCTCTGGCTCTTCACCACCATCGGAGGAGCCAAGAACAGCGCCGGCACGGGGAACTTGAGAGAAGCCTTGGCCACGAAGCCATACTCTCCCGAGCTCTGGCGAACCTACCACACCGCGCTGGTGGATCTGCAACGACAGGTGGGGTGGCCGAGCCTCTTCATTACCATCGCTCCCTACGAGTGGTCGTTCCCGTACCATCAGTGGCTGCAAGACGAGCTGAACAAATCTCTCCTAGCCAGGCTCGAGATGCCAGTAGCAGAGACCTTGCATCTGGCCCATGTGCTTACTCAGGCAGTGAAAGGTCTTCTAACCGGAGCGAACGAAGGCCTGCAGGCCAAGCGAGAGCACGTCTTCTGTTCCGGAGAAGGACCCGGCAAAGTTCGGCACTGGGTGGCCAGGTTGGAATTCCAAGACGGCAAGCGGAAACGGCACGTGCATCGAACCGGCCAGTTCTACCACGGACGCGGAGCGGTTCACGTGCACATCCTTCTGTGGCTATCGGACATGCAAGCCATGGAACTGTCCTCGAAGATCCGCGCCGACATACCCGGCGAGGGCGAGCCGGAGATGCGCGATCTGGTGTTGGGCTCCCAACTGGACTACACCTCAAGCGGCTGGCCGGCACGCGAAGAACCCACCGAGGTAAGCAAGGAAGACCAGCGACTGAAACTGCATCATCCTCGCGAAGCTTTCGAAAGATGCTGTCGGGCATACGTCTCAGACGTCCTGGCCGCCCTTCGCTGCCACGTAGATGTCCAAGCATCGGATGGTCGCGCGATGATTCTGAAGTACTGCGCCAGCGCCTTGTTTGCAATCCGAGTAAACCGATTTCAGCATTTAGTCGTGATGTCCTCACGGTTTGCTGCACCTCGCCGCGCAGGCTACCTTCCGAAGTTCAGCAGCTCCTTTGCAGCGGAACTACTCAACAACGAAGCCAGCGATTACTCGCTGGCGCGCCGCGTGCTAGCAGACTACCACCCGCTGCAGCCCGAAATGGTCATGCAGCTTGCGATGCAGCAACACCCGCAGTTCATCTGCCCAGCCACCGTGCGCAAGTTCGTCGTACCCGTTCCTTGGCAAAAGGAGATGCCCAAGCTCGTGCAGAACTACATGACGAGTTCCTGGAGACGTCCCAACATGAGCCTCTTGGACTTTCTCAGAAAATCAGGCAACGACGGCCAGATATCCCAAAAATACCGTCGCATGCACAGCCACCTCAAGATCGGCATGCCCCTGAACGATTGGATTAATGTGCACCCGGCCGACGGCAAAATCCTGGTGGCCGATATCCCGTACGCGCACACCAACGATCGACGCTACGGCCAATGGTTGCTCTTGAACGTGCCCTTCCGGAATGTCGACGACCTCTGGCTCGAGAACGCGGAAAAACTGCCAGAGAACCTGAAATTTCTCGGACTTTGCGTACTCCACCGCCGTCGCTTCTGGCGGGATCCACAAAAGATTCGAGCGGAGTTGGAAAAAGAGGCTCGCAGCGAGACGTACATCCAGAACACGCTGGCCATGCTGGCGGCCCGCATCGAGCTGATCGACGCTTACCTCTCCGGGGAGATGACAGTGGAGAAGGAGCCGGAGCCTGCATTGGACGGAGTTGCCAAAGTGGCCAGCGCCAACATCAAGGTTGCACCGGAGCAAGCGAACGTCATCCACACCATCCGCCGACGAGTTCAACAAGCGCTGGAAGCAAAATGGCCAGAAGACAACCAAGTCGAGTCCTGGGCCATGTGGTTCGATCAAACAATGCCCGCCAACACTGCCACGGTCGTATTGGGACCGGCCGGCAGCGGAAAGAGCACCGCGGTCGAGATCGCTTTGGCCGAAGCCGTCAAGGCCGGAGCGCACGTCGGTGTGGCGTGCCCGACGGGCATGTTGGCTACGCGGTACAGGAGTCGCTATCCGGATCTGGACATCGACACCGTGCACGGCATGTTCGCATTGCACAAGGACGAGCTGACGACCGCAGACATCATGAAGATCTACGATCTCATCATCATCGACGAGATTGGACAGCTCCCCGTCTGGATCTTCGATCGACTGCTTCGGCTCTGGGACGCGGCCGAGCGAAGGCCCGCCATCGTGTTCGTCGGCGACTTCTGTCAGCTGACCGGCGCGGACGGCACCACGGCAAGAGACAGCCCCAGGTGGGCCCAGATGAGCATCTCCACCCTGTTCGAGATGCGCCGATGCAAATGTGCCAAGTTGAAGTGGAAGCTACAACTACTGAGGAACTCAATACCGAGCGGGGCACAGCTCAAGAAACTCCTCAAAGGCCACCGGGCTAATGCTCATGCAGGCCACGCTCACGGCAACGTCGTTACCGCAGACGACGTGGCCCAAGTGTTCAAGGAGAGGCCGAACACCACTTTCGTCACCATATCCCGGCGCGGGACCGCCAAGGTGAACCAGCACGCAGTGCGCGCTCTCTTCTCCGATGCGGACGTCCTTGGACGCATACCTTGCGATCCACAGGAGAACTTCGACAACTTCCACGGCACCGCGCAAGTCGCTGCAGAACCATTCTGGATGCCCGTCTACGAAGGCATGCGAGTGACCATCACCAGAAACACGGACAAAGAGAACGGCTTCGTCAACGGCATGGGTGCGGTCGTACAGCGCATGAGACACAGCGGCGTACAGGTCAAGACCGACGAAGGCAAGGTGCTCCTGATTCATCCCATCGCTCAAGAGTGCGCCTTGTGGGATGGCAGCGTTCAGACCACCACCGCTTTTCCGCTGCGACTGGGCTACAGCACCACCTTGCACAAAATTCAAGGTGCCACCCTGTCCCACATCACCATTTGGATGGATGTTCCTTTCGTGAAGGCAGCACTGTATGTAGCACTCTCGCGGGTACAGTACGACCGCGATTGGAAGTTCGTAGGAAGCATCGACCGCCGCCACTGCCTGCCAGCAGCAATCTGAAATGCACAAACAGTCCTTACCAGCTCCACCCGAACATCGCTGAACTACGAAATCTTCCGAGACAAGACGAGCTGCCGTGGCCCCAGTGACTGCGGAGCGGATGCTATCCCCGCAGCGGCATTTGTGCGAACGGCAGAATTGCAGAGCGAAAAAAGTTCGTGCAAGCCCGAATGACCGCGGCAATGCCGAATGCAGACTGAGTTTCGTGCGTTGCTCGCCGCCCCACAACAGCGACACGCAAGGCCCATCAAGTATTCCGACCAAGCCCCTTCCTAACGACACGCAAACCTTAAGTACCATTACGATCACATGATTGTTCCATGTTTCCTGAATGCAAAGCACTGCCGAGGTGCAATGCTTGTCACGAACAAAAGAGACCTCGAGTGCCATGCCATGCCTCCGTTTCTCCGACGACTCCGGTGCATCAACGACGCAGGCCACACAGGGTGAAGCTCCGGTGTCTCAACGACGCAGGCCACACAGGATGGAGCCGAATGCATAGCACTGTGTCACCCGGACAGACATCAAGAATCGAAACTTACCGACCCCCAACCTAACGAACTAACACACGTCGACAGACAGCGCTCAGGCAATGGTCGGACGAGGCGAAAAACGTTTGCCCCGGCCTCGGTCACCAGGAAGGGTCACTGCCACTCAGTCGTGTCAAATGCCAGATACCAACAAGTTCCGAGTGCGTACTAAAGTCCGAAAGCAAATAGCTTAAGGCTTAATCCTTTATTCCTTGTTCTTGTTCTCAATTCACATTCCAAATTCTTATTCGAATTCCAAGTCACTACTGCTTATTCTTAGCTCCTGGTCCAAATACTTGACCAAGTCCTAAAGAATCACTAAGCCCCCGGATCAGTGTCCCCTCGAGATCCGCCACCGGCGTGCATCAAAAAGCATTCGTCATGAACAGACTTCGACAACCGAAAATCATCCACCGAGCCGCCCAATTCATAGTCCCTAATTCTTATTCCCATTTATAGCCCCCAATTCTTATTCCCAATTCATATTCGCTAATCTATACTCCCCAAATTCCAAAACCCAAATCCTCAAGCAACATCCCAAATATGAATTAGGCACCATAAAAGAAGATTCCCTCGAGATCCACCACCAGCCTACATTAACAGGCACTTCTTATGAACAGACTTTGACAACAGAAAATCCGTCCACCAATCCTTGCAATTCTCGTGCCCAAATGTTTTAACCAATTCTTAGTCCGAATTCTTATTCGCTAATTCTTATTCCCCAAATCCTAAAGCCCAAATCCTAAAGCGAAACTCTAAGAATTGGCCCCAATTCTTATTCCCAAATCCTAAAGCCGAAATCCTATACCTAAATCCTAAAGCCGAAATCCTAAAGCGAAACTCTAAAGAATAAGAATTGGCCCCAATTCTTATTCCGAAATCATAAAGCCCAAATCCTAAAGCCTAAATCCTAAAGCCGAAATCCTAAAGCGAAACTCTAAAGAATAAGAATTGGCCCCAATTCTTATTCCGAAATCCTAAAGCCGAAATCCTAAAGCCTAAATCCTAAAGCCGAAATCCTAAAGCGAAACTCTAAAGAATAAGAATTGGGGCCCAATTCTTAAAGAAATCCTCAAACGGCAATGTAACGAATAAGAATTAGCTAAATCCTAAAGCGAAATCCTAAAGCGAAATCCTAAAGCGAAACTCTAAAGAATAAGAATTAGAGCCCAATTCTTATTCCTAATTCTTATTCTTTAAGAATTCGCACCCCAATCGCAGAAGCTCTGCCCCCGGGGCACAGGGTTTAGGGTATAACTATATATAGGACAGTACTGTCGTCGACCCACTGCTTAGCGGTGGCACGGCCTTAACCTTGGTGAGACAGTAGAAGCGCTGTGTAGGCACACTGCATATGGCGATGCCTTCTAACGCCGAAAAGGCAGGGGAGGCCGCAGCGGTGGGCCGACAGGGCCCACCGGCCTGCGCCCCCTGAGTTTAGGGTTTAGGGTTTAGGGTTTGCTAAATGTTCCGCGCACACCACCATGCAGGCATGTGTTGTGGTGTGCGCGGCGTTCAGCGCCCTTGCCCAACCCACCCACCCACATCTCAACCTTGACGGGTTTAGGGTTTTTTGATGGATGTTTTTGGCGGTTTTCTTTTCCTTTCGGGAGCTATGGATGAAGTAGGGCGAACCTATTGGTCTTTATAACCTTTGCTTGGAACCAGGCATATTATTTTTGGACAAATCTAGATCATGACGTCACGACGCTAAGATGTGAAACCTAGAAGTCTTTCAAGGCCAGAACGAATCTGACGCGATGGATGTTTTTGGTGCTTTTCTTTTCCTTTCGGAGCTATGGATGAAGTAGGGCGAACCTGCTGGTCTTTATAACCTCTGCTTGGAACCAGGCATATTATTTTTGGACAAATCTAGATCATGACGTCACGACGCTAAGATGTGAAACCTGGAAGTCTTTCAAGGCCAGAACGAATCTGACGCGATGGCTCCCTTTGGTTATTGCACCGGCAAAGCAAATGAAAATCAGGCATGATGACTCAACTTCCACCAAGATAGCTTTGGGTATTGCACCGGCAAAAGAAATGAACATCAGGCTTTATGACCCCATTTCTACCAAGGTGGCTTTGGTTACAAAAGAAATGAATATCTTTATGATTCAACTTCTACCAAGGTGGCTCGCAGGGGCCTCCCAGGGGCTTCCCAAGGGCCTCAAGGCCAGAACGAATCTGACGCGATGGCTCCCTTTGGTTATTGCACCGGCAAAGCAAATGAAAATCAGGATTTATGACTCAACTCCCACCAAGGTAGCTTTGGGTATTGCGCCGGCAAAAGAAATGAACATCAGGCTTTATGACCCAATTTCACTTTGGTTACAAAAGAAATGAATATCTTTATGATTCAACTTCTACCACGGTGACTCACAGGGGCCTCCCAAGGGCCTCAAGGCCAGAACGAATCTGACGCGATGGCTCCCTTTGGTTATTGCACCGGCAAAGCAAACGAAAATCAGGCTTTATGACTCAACTTCCACCAAGGTAGCTTTGGGTATTGCACCGGCAAAAGAAATGAACATCAGGTTCTACCAAGGTGGCTTTGGTTACAAAAGAAATGAATATCTTTATGATTCAACTTCTACCACGGTGACTCGCAGGGGCCTCCCAGGGGCCTCCCAAGGGCCTCAAGGCCAGAACGAATCTGACGCGATGGCTCCCTTTGGTTATTGCACCTGCAAAGCAAATGAAATTATGACTCAACTTCTACCAAGGTAGCTTTGGGTATTGCACCGACAAAAGAAATGAACATCAGGCTTTATGACCCAATTTCTACCAAGGTGGCTTTGGTTACGAAAGAAATGAATATCTTTATGATTCAACTTCTAACAACGTGGCTCGCAGGGACCTCCAGGGGCCTCCCAGGGACCTTCAAGGCCAGAACGAATCTGACGCGATGGCTCCCTTTGGTTATTGCACCGGCAAAGCAACTGAAAATCAGGCTTTATGACTCAACTTCCTCCAAGGTAGCTTTGGGTATTGCACCTGCAAAGGAAATGAACATCAGGCTGTATGACCCAATTTCTAGGTAACTTTGGTCACAAAAGAAAAGAATATCTTTAGGACTCAACTTCTACCAAGGTGGCTCAAGGGGCCTCCCTCCCAGGAACCTCCCCGAGGACCTCCCAGGAACCTCCCAGGAACCTCCCAGAAGCCTCCCAGAACCTCGGACCCAGCGGCCTCCTCACAAGCAGGAGCTTTTCAGGCCTTGCATGAGCCAGGGTGAGCCAGGGTGAGCCAGGGTGAACCAGGGTGAACCAGGGTGAACCAGGTGAGCCAGAGGGTGAGCCAGGGTGTGAACCAGGGTGAACCAGGGTGAACCAGGTGAACCAGGGTGTACCAGAATAACCAGACTGAACCGGGTGAGCCAGACGGTGAGGCAGGGTGTGAACCAGGGTGAACCAGGATGAACCAGGTGAGCCAGAGGGTGAGCCAGGGTGTGAACCAGGGTAAACCAGGGTGAACCAGGTGAGCCAGAGGGTGAGCCAGGGTGTGAACCAGGGTGAACCAGGTTGAACCAGAATGAACCTGGGTGAACCAGGGTGAAGCAGGGTGAACCAGGGTGAACCAGGGGGCTCCGTGACCCGTCCCGGGGGGTGCCCCGGGACAGGGATCCTAAATCCTAAATCCTAAACCCTAAATCCTAAATCCTGAATCCTAAACCCTAAATCCTAAATCCTAAATCCTAAATCCTAAACTCTAAATCCTAAACCCTAAATCCTAAATCCTAAATCCTAAATCCTAAATACTAAATCCTAAATCCTAAACCCTAAATCCTAAATCCTAAATCCTAAACCCTAAATCCTAAACCCTAAATCCTAAATCTTAAATCCTAAACCCTAAATCCTAAACCCTAAATCCTAAATCCTAAATCCTAAATCCTAGGATGATGCTCCAAATCGTGGGGTTTAGGGTAATCAGTTTAACACTGCAGGACTGTCGCCTGCACGCAGGTTCACTTAGCTCTAAGCGTCGACCGTCTTCACCGGACGGATCCAAGTCGGCGTCCACTAGGGCTGAAGCCCATCGCGTGGACGCACCGCGACCACCAGTGGGGACGCGGTAGCGACCGCCGCCAGCGCTAGCTGGGGAAAGCGGCGGTCTTTGTTTAGGGTTTAGGGTTTAGGGTTCAGCAGCTCTGACTTTGAACATTTCATGTCAGGCTATTTCTAGTCAAGCTATCTTCTAGAAGAAACCCCACCCGCCCACAGAATCCCATTACATTAGATTTAAGAGTTTATTTCTTTTGGCTTGAATCTTTAAAAGATCACTTACATACAACTATTACAGATCGTAACTTTTCACTCTTTCGATCAAGCAGGTGCTGTTTCTTTACAGTCGTTCTCGCCACACGCTTCACTTTAAGAAATTATTTCTGCCGACCAGCTTTCTAAGAGAGCTAGTTAAGAAACACAACATCGCCCTAACCCGCGGAAGCTGCGGTCACGCCATCGCTTTACGATAGCAACCATAGCTGTCAAGTGTCATGACTTGAATCTCCTCAACTAGCAACCACAGCTATCCAGCTTTCTAAGAGAGCTAGTTAAGAAACACAAGATCGCCCTAACCCGCCGAAGCTGCGGTCACGCCATCGCTTTACGATAGCAACCATAGCTGTCAAGTGTCATGACTTGAATCTCCTCACCTAGAACAGCTATCGATATTTCTAAGAGAGCTAGTTAAGAAACACAAAATCGCCCTAACCCGCCGAAGCTGCGGTCACGCCATCGCTTTACGATAGCAACCATAGCTGTCAAGTGTCATGACTTGAATCTCCTCACCTAGAACAGCTATCGAATTCGATTTCATGTCTTTCAATGTTTCCACATCGGACTGTGTGCACTGCCTGACAACATTGCCTCCAACAGTTGAAGCTGCGGTCACGCCATCGCTTGACGATAGCAAGCTCAGCTGTCAAGTTTCTTTGCGATGACCTTCCAGCTCAAACCCTTCATCAAGAAGGCTGCCTTGAGACGGATGACCCATAGTCTTCCAAAGGCAAAAATCCCAGGACAGTTATCTGAGACGGATGACCCATAGTCTTCCCAAGGCAAAAATCCCAGGACAGTTATCTGAGACGGATGACCCATAGTCTTCCCAAGGCAAAAATCCCAGGACAGTTATCTGAGACGGATGACCCATGGTCTTCCCAAGGCAAAAATGCCAGGACAGTTATCTGAGACGGATGACCCATAGTCTTCCCAAGGCAAAAATCCCAGGACAGTTATCTGAGACGGATGACCCATGGTCTTCCCAAGGCAAAAATCCCAGGACAGTTATCTGAGACGGATGACCCATAGTCTTCCCAAGGCAAAAATCCCAGGACAGTATCTGAGACGGATGACCCATAGTCTTCCCAAGGCAAAAATCCCAGGACAGTTATCTGAGACGGATGACCCATGGTCTTCCCAAGGCAAAAATCCCAGGACAGTTATCTGAGACGGATGACCCATGGTCTTCCCAAGGCAAAAATCCCAGGACAGTTATCTGAGACGGATGACCCATAGTCTTCCCAAGGCAAAAATCCCAGGACAGTTATCTGAGACGGATGACCCATAGTCTTCCCAAGGCAAAAATCCCAGGACAGTTATCTGAGACGGATGACCCATAGTCTTCCCAAGGCAAAAATCCCAGGACAGTTATCTGAGACGGATGACCCATGGTCTTCCCAAGGCAAAAATGCCAGGACAGTTATCTGAGACGGATGACCCATAGTCTTCCCAAGGCAAAAATCCCAGGACAGTTATCTGAGACGGATGACCCATGGTCTTCCCAAGGCAAAAATGCCAGGACAGTTATCTGAGACGGATGACCCATAGTCTTCCCAAGGCAAAAATCCAGGACAGTTATCTGAGACGGATGACCCATAGTCTTCCCAAAGCAAAAATCTTAGGACAGTTATCTGAGACGGCTGACCCATAGTCTTCCCAAGGCAAAAATCCCAGGACAGTTATCTGAGACGGATGACCCATAGTCTTCCCAAGGCAAAAATCCCAGGACAGTTATCTGAGACGGATGACCCATAGTCTTCCCAAGGCAAAAATCCAGGACAGTTATCTGAGACGGATGACCCATAGTCTTCCCAAAGCAAAAATCCTAGGACAGTTACCTGAGACGGCTGACCCATAGTCTTCCCAAGGCAAAAATCTTAGGACAGTTATCTGAGACGGCTGACCCATAGTCTTCCCAAGGCAAAAATCCCAGGACAGTTATCTGAGACGGATGACCCATAGTCTTCCCAAGGCAAAAATCCCAGGACAGTTATCTGAGACGGATGACCCATAGTCTTCCCAAGGCAAAAATCCCAGGACAGTTATCTGAGACGCATTCTGCGACCCTTCATGCGCCCTAATGCCCACATCGGCCCAAGCCCAAACCCTCGGCATAGGCCCTAAACCCTAGTGCCCAAACCCTAGTGCCCAAACCCTAGGCCCTAAACCCTAGTGCCCAAAGTCTACGCCCTAAACCCGAGGGCCCAAACCCTAGGCCCTAAACCCTAGTGCCCAAACCCTAGCCCCTAAACCCTAGTGCCCAAACCCTAGCCCTAAACCCTAGGGCCCAAACCCTAGGCCCTAAACCCTAGTGCGAAACCCTAGGCCCTAAACCCTAGTGCCCAAACCCCAGGCCCTAAACCCTAGTGCCCAAACCCTAGCCCTAAACCCTACGCCCTAAACCCTAGTGGCCAAACTAGGCCCCAAACCCCAGTGCCCAAACCCTAGGCTCTAAACCCTAGCCTAAACCCTAGTGCCTAAACCCTCGGCCCTAAACCCTAGTGCCCACCCTGGCCCTAGTGCCCAAACCCTAGCCCTAAACCCTAGGCCCTAGGCCCTAAACCCTAGTGCCAAACCCTAGGCCCTAAACCCTAGTGCCCAAACCCTAGGCCCTCAACCCTAGTGCCCAAACCCTAGCCCTAAACCCTAGGGCCCAAACCCTAGGCCCTAAACCCTAGTGCCCAAACCCTAGGCCCTAAACCCTAGTGCCCAAACCCTAGCCCTAAACCCTAGGGCCCAAACCCTAGGCCCTAAACCCTAGTGCCCAAACCCTAGGCCCTAAACCCTAGGGCCCAAACCCTAGGCCCTAAACCCTAGTGCCCCAAACCCTAGGCCCTAAACCCTAGTGCCCAAACCCTAGCCCTAAACCCTAGGCCCAAACCCTAGGCCCTAAACCCTAGTGCCCAAACCCTAGGCCCTAAACCCTAGGGCCCAAACCCTAGGCCCTAAACCCTAGGGGGACGTCAACCGCCGCGAGTTTTGATCAAGAGCCACGAGTTCTG
>CAJNDT010001385.1:0-59906 GCA_905221615.1 Symbiodinium sp. CCMP2592
AAGCGTATCCTCAGCATGGACAGTCAAAGTCAAGAACCACCCAACCTCAGACTGTAGCGCCACGTGACAAGCAAACCCACAATGATCACAAAGTCATCGTCAACCGCCAAATGGAAAGCCAGGTGGTTGGCCTGCCACAGATCAGACAGTCATGAAACGGCTCCAACAAATGAAAAGCAACCGTCAGGCAGCCTCGGCGATTGCTGGCCCGTTTGCTGGATGCAGCATGGTACTGGTACACGTGGCGGTGTTGGACGAAGGGAAAGCTGCAGTAGCTGGAATGGCTGCGCGACAAGGAAGAAGATTTCCAGGCATGCGCAAACCGCACAAGTAATAATTACAATAACGATAATACGAACAATGAAAGGAAAAATCACGAAATTAATCATAACACTAGTTAATGATAACAATAATCATAATACGAACCGCGCTGATGCACTTGGCAGAAGAAGGCGCTGAGCGCAGCACGGTTTGGCTGTCATCTGCTGTCTCGGGGCAGGCAATGAGCCTTGAAGCCACCATGTGAAGACGACAGGACCAACGACCACGGGAACAACACCCCCGGGCTCATTGAATGTTTTGCAGTGTCTGGAAGACTCACGCAGCTAGCAGGCCAAGCGGGATATGCATCATGCGCCTACGACATGAAGTATGGGACATCGTTGGCAGATGAAGGCAAGAAACTCTCAGGTATGGACTTGACCCACATCCAGGGCTGGTGTTGCCAGGTCAATCTATGTTCAGATTTCAAGCCCTGTACTCTTCCCCGATGCATGTGTATACAGACACGAAAGACACACAACTAAAGAGTCGCGTGTAAAATGGCGGCAGCTGCTGCTGCTTTTGGCGTTGTTGTTTGCAGGCGCTGCCACTGCTACAGTTGCCGGTGCTTCAACAGTTGTAGTTGCTATGGTGTTGCGGCGGCGTAAGTTGCGGCGTCAGCGGTGGTGTTAGTGGCGTTCGCTGGTGCTGGTGAAGGTTGTGGTAGTTTTGGTCATGATGGTGGTGTATGGATGTTGCCACTGCATGGTTGTCGGTGGTGGTAGAAGTTGTGACTGCTCTTTTCTGCTGGCCACTGTGGCTGGAATGTCGCAATGGTGTGTTTGAAAGCTAGAATCCTGAACTAGAAACCCTGGCACTCAGCACGTGGTCCTAGTACCTATGAGCATTTATATCTTGAAAACAGGCGTTCTTATCCCCATATCCGATGTATAGGACCTGTAGAGACAGGGTCGAAGCACGGGACAGAGTTCATGGCTCGACGTTGAAGGATTCATAGCTTCTTTTCGCATGACCTTCCTGGTAGGGGAGGTTCAACCCCTGGTCTAGTAGTGCTAACATCATAGTGGCCGATCGGCTGATGCGCAGGTAGAAAAATTCGCGAGCGCGATGTGTTTTTCGTTCTGTCGTTCGCTCTGCCGTTCGTTCTCTCTATATCTATATCTCTATATATATATATATGTGTGTGTGTATATATATATATATATGGATACTTTTAGATCTATCTCTCACTCTCTCTCTCTCTCGCTCTCTCTGCTCTGTCTCCCTCACAATCTCTCTCTTGCTCGCAGTGGCAAGGACATTCCAGCCTGGAATCCGAAGACCTGCGTGGGAGATCTTGGTCTTTCCTCTTAAAGGGCTTAGGGTTTAGTTTATGGGTTCCTCGAGGTTTTGTTTAAAGTTTGGGGATTTTTTCCCTCTCGCTTGGCAGGCAACTATGACCCCATGCGAGGTCGTTCGAAAAGCACAATAACAAGAGGGATCGTGTTAAGGGGTTTTTGCCTTAGGGTTAGGGTCAGGGGTTCATGGTTTAGGATTTGCGTCTCTGCTTGGGCTTTGGGATTAAGGCTGCCTTCAAGGGCTCCGTTAAAGGCTAGCTGTACGCTCATATACGCTCGTTTATTGTTTAAGGGCCTTAGGGGTTCAGGCCGAGGGTTGGGGGGATTCGTTCGGGGCTTAGGGATTTGTGTGTGATTGGGTTGGGGCCTTTGTTACATAATTCCCGGCTCTAAAGGGCTTAACAGGACAGGGACTCAGGGTTTACGCTTTTGTAGCCTATACCCTATAAGAAGACAGGGTTTGATTTAGGACTTCAGTATGCCTGGGGGATTTTTGTTGGTCGCTCTATGTGTGCGTGTGTGTGTGTGTGTGTGTGTGTGTGTGTGTGTGTGTGTGTGTGTGTGTGTGTGTGTGTGGGTGGTTCAGTGTGGGACTGCTGCTAAACCCTAAACCCTTTTGGGAGACTTGCTTCGCTCTGTCATACGCGGTGTGAAGATGTCAACGAGCTTTCCTGGGGTTCAGCTGAACAAGGTCATTTGGGTTTAGGGTTTAGGGATCTGGTGAAAATGGATCCTTGGTAGGAAAGTAGTTTAGCCCCAAACATGAACTCTATCGTATACCATCTTATGAATCCGCAAACCGCAACAAACCCTAAACCCTAACCGAAAAATTGCATACCCTAAGCCGCCTTGCAGTAAAACACCAGCTCACAATTCAACGCATTCTCGATGTTTTCGCTCCTTCGGAAGTACCAACGAAAGAAAAAGGGTCCACTAAAACGCTTCCTTGCAGGGCTCCTTAAGGGGTTCCCTAAGATCTACAGGGTTGCGGGTTCAGGGATTTACTTGGAGGCTCGGAGGACTTAGTGAGACAAGTTATACGCAATTCAAATGATTGTGTTTAGACTTAGGTATGAATGTAAGTGTAGCTACCCTAGTCATAACCGTCATGACTGAGTGTTCATCATCTTAATTACACTCTCGCAACTCGGAACTCAGCCTGACGAGGTCTCTCGGTCCGTATACTCACTACAGGTTTGGGTTGAGACCTCATCCTTATTACGGCTTAAGGTTTTTAGTGCTGTCGGCTTGGGGTGTAGGGTGCATCTTCAGGAGCTTTAACAAGGTCTTAAATAGCCCTGCAGGTTCTTACAATCATAGGGCTTTAGGGTACATTATCGTGATATGTCTGTCTGTCTGTCTGTCCGTCCGTCTGTCCATCCGCCTGCCTGCCTGTCTGCCTGCCTTCCTGGCCGCCTGTCCCTCCTCCTGCCTGTATGTATGCACGCATAGATGTAAGCAAATCTGTACGTATGCTTATCAAAGATCAATTCGTCAGACATCCATACTACGACTGCTCAGAGATGGAGGTGCACTTTCAGTGCACGGTTGGGTTCGAGTTGCTCAGGTGTACGATTGCCGCAAATCCAGAAAGTGCCCTGTTTGTTGCTTGGGAACTGATTTCCCGCAAACGACAGAGCTTTAGCGTTCAGAATTTCGCCGCCCAGATAGCCGCTATTGTATATAACCTGTAAACTTTCTACCCGTATAATAGTCGGTTACCCTAAGGCGTAGTGAAATCCCAGACCGTATCCCCCAAAGCCCAAACCCTCCCGTAAAGAGCCAATGACACCTTAAGAGCGCTGGGGTATTGAATTTATCTAGCTTGCATTGCACACTGAGGCTCGCACATTCGTGTTGGAGTGCAGCGGCATGCCTGGCTTAGTTTGCAAACTGCTTACACACACTTGCACTATAGCCGTGCAGGCGCTCAGCTACCCGTGATAACAATCGTGCATGCAGTATCCTATATAGTGGCCTGTGCAAGCTTGCCTGACGGTCTCGAGGAGGTGTGCTCGTCCGGCCTTAATTCTGATCTATGGGACTATCTCATGCAGGGCTCACGCAGCACAGCTACAGTGAGCAAAGCCCGCAGCAATCATCAAGCGCAGAAGGCAGAAAGAAAGATACGGTCACCCAGACAGAGTTTTGTGACATGCAGCATGCAGGTATTAATGTGCATGCACTTTCTGAATTTCCCAGGACCGGTTGGACAACCAGCAGCTACACTGGAAGCTCATGCGGCTGAGCCTACGGCGGTCCCACAAATTCAGCTGCAGCTCGCGATGGACCTGAGACGGATGGTATAAATCATGCTGGTCGGTCCAAGAAGCGCAAGTTTCAAGATACGGACAAGGAGCTGTTTCCACAACATGTGAGTATAGATATATATATATATATATGTGTGTGTGTGTGTGTGTGTGTTGGAACCGACAGACAGTTATATAATGCATGCATCTAGATAGTGCCACTGCCACAGCTAGAGGACCCGGAGGAGCTCATCGAAACCCTGCTGATGAAATACAGCACTGGCAAGTGCAGCGCTACAGGTGTGACTTACTCGCAATTGTCATGGCTTTGTTACATGGTCACATGTGCACATAATAAAATATATAGAACGATCATGGCATGGAAGGTGCAGGAGTTGGCTGCGGGTGCTATGTCATGGTGTGCTGCTAACGGCGGGGCTCCAGCTACTAAAGATATGGTTTCCAAGATGTCTAAGCTGGGGGCGGGTGGCCGGCACAAACAAAATGCAGAACGAGATCTTCAGTCGGCTATCCGTATATATGGGCGTTGAAACTTGCCAGGTGAGGGTTTGGGACCCGTCTGAGAATAGAATTGTCACGCAAGAGCTGGAAGCTGCTTGGCTTGTATATACAAAATATTTTTTAGTATATATATATATATAATATATACTATGTATATATATATATATATACCATTCTATAAGAAATCTACCGATGATGCTGCAGGTCCTATTTCCAGACACCCTGGCAAGATCATTGTGGGCCCGCTCACCAGCCTTGTTTGAGCGTCTTTTCTTTGGAAAGGCTGGACGGGACGGTGCTGCCGAGTTTTGGGATAATGCGAGAAAACGCTGTCCATGGTACCCGCCAAATGTCAAGACGAGTGAGTGGCTTAGTTCCTATATCGCTGTATGGTGATGGTCTTAGGGCTGCAGGAGCTGGAATAAAGTTCGCAAATATCCCTAAGCTGTATACGTCCATGAAGTATAGCTATCCTCAAACCGGGATATGCTTTTCACCCGGCCGTATGCAGGAACTCAGATCCGGGTGCGATCTCCACAATTGGATGGTGCAGCGACTTCGGCCGGGGAAACGAGGCCATGCTGCATTACTTTCTTTGTACAGTATATGCTGTGCATGTGACGAGACATACAACGACCTCCTGACAGCCTTGCTGCCTCGTTTTCAATCGCTCTGTGCAAATGACGAAGAGCTGAACCCATGGTGTTCAAATGGGATTCGATTTGTGCTGACTGGTGTGCAAGGCGACCTCAAGTGGATACATGTGCAGCACAACCTGCACAACTACAACCAGAATGCATGTTGCAGCTGTTGCAACGCAGTGAGAAGCGAACCAAATCCATACAAGACTATCGCCTGCTTCACCGACTCGCACGAGTTTAACTTGAACTCTCACGAAGCGTGGTGTTCCGAACGCCCTCTGGAAGAATGGCCTCTGCCAATGGTTTATGGTGTCCGACTCGAAAGATTTCTTCATGATGTTGCTCATTCCCAACTTCTTGGGACTGGAAAAACAGAAAAACACTAAACGGATCAGCGCTAGTATATCTAGCCGAGTCCGAAATCTGTGTTTCCTTCCTGTGGGGTGTATACTGTGAACCTACAGCTGGTCCTGCGTACAGCCTATCTGGATTTCAAGAAATGGGCCAAGGCGGCCGGTCTGCGTGTCAATCATCCTCGCTTCACGGTGTCACAGAAAGAATCGGATGACGCATCCTTGCTTGGCATCGAAGGCAGTTTCAGGAAAAGTTATTTCATTTTGGCTAGCTTCCCGCTGTGCAGCACGAGCCGAGCGCACTGGAGCAGAATTGGACAAGCTGGTGGCGTTGACCACGTGGGCTTACGCGAGTATGCTCAAGCGCATGGGCCAGGCTGGGCTTGTTACGTCTGGCGAGGATGCTGAAGCAATGTATCAGGATGGCGTGGTGCATTTGCGCTCGTACGCACGCTTGCGCAAGCTGAGTGCGCAGATTGCGAGGGGCAAAGTTTGTAATCGTAGCTGCCGGACTATACTGCCGAAGCACCAGCACTTGTGGCATGCTCTTCGTGAAAGCAGAATCACCCGGGTGAACCCCAACGGCTACAATCTGTTGGCTGCTGACAGCTGGGTAGGCAGCATCGGTCGCAGGTCCAGGCTTCTTATCTAGTGCAGTAATAGTTTTATACATTGTAAATACATATTATACAGAATTTAGAAGAAAGTCGTATCACGAAATTCTCTGCGTGCAATGTACCAAGGGCTGCACATCGAAGTACGGTGAGTTTGAGGACAGTTCAACGGTACTTGTGTGTCCTACGCATTCGCTTATTGAAGCTGGAGAAATCCATGGACCAGGATCCCCCGGCAGATGTCAGCATGAGCGAAGACCGCCCGTGGAGTGCACAAAACATCAGCGGGTTTAGGGTTTTGTATATGGTTTGAGCTTAGGGAACCATACCCGCCATACCCTGACCCTGCGAACCCCATAAAAAGTTAGGGTCTGATCGCAGAACTGCGTTCTTGAGCATGATGGAAGCAGGACCCTGGGTTTCATCGATAGAACCGAGGTTTGGGGTTTTGGAGTGATCTTCGGAAGCCAATAGGTTTTTTGCTCGCGATTTATAGTGATGTTCGGATACCATTCTGTAGCAGAGAGAAGATGCCGTTCTGGAGCCTTCGAAATTTACAAATAGCCAACCAAGACAGAAGTCAGCCTCGTCCCCCCTAAACCCTATATAAACCCTATATAAGTCTCACGACAACACATCTGATCCCTCGAATGTCGGACGATGGCTTCGTTTTCGATGCTGGCACTATCGCCAGGGTCTCAGATCAGACCAGAGCAGCGGCCCGCACCTGCATTGGAGAGTGCTTGAAAGTGTAGGTTTTCAGAGTTATTTGAGCTCGCAGGTTCTCTGCTGTAGCGGGGTTTTCTTTCTGCCAGCCATGAGCGGCAGTGGGGTCGAGAAGGAGGATAGCCTGGATATTACCAATATCCATGCTACGTGGGACAGCAGTACGGAGATCCGAGGCAGACTTCGGGACGGCTCTACATTCCATCATCCTAGGAGCGAGAGCAAAACCGACAACAACACGTGCTGCCTCAACAAGGCCATTCTGCTGCCCATTGTAGAGTGAGGAAGGGAAGCTACTGGGTGTAGGCGACTTGAGGGCTGAAATGCAAGCTTGCTACGCAGCCAACAAAAGGATTGACAATCCGGAAGATGCGCAGGCCATCGTTGCGGACTCGTGGCACATAAGAAAGCTGTCGTCGCATATCAAGGCCAAAACCCGACGTGGCGAGGTTTCCACTGAATCTTTCCTTATTGTGGGATTGTGTTGGTTGTTGAGTTTATTTTCTCTCAATCTCTCTGGCTCTCTCTCTCTCTCTCTCTCTCTCTCTCTCTTTCTCCCTGCTCTGAAAGTATTTCGATGCATCTGTGAACCCGAGGACCCCGAGTTTCAAGAGTTCTGCCTGCTGCTGAGCCTGGGAGTGCAGGCTCCATCGCAATCAAATTCGGACACTGAAATAACAACCCTCAGCCGTGCCAGGATATCGTCGACCTCGGCAACCGAAAGTGCGAGGAGCGCAAAGCCGCCGCACTCGCCGCAGCCGCATCGGCGGCTACTCCAGCCTTTTGGTTATTAAGACTATAAAACTTTGGATTCTAATATGGGGTCGAACGAGTTAAATTGGGTTTTGAGAATGTTTTGAGATCCAGCTAACTAGTGCAAGGAGGATGACGATGCCTACGATCCCAGCTCCTATGGGGCCCCCTCTGCTCCAGAGGATACTCCCATCTCCGATGGCAATGCTTCGAGTGCCCCTGCGAGTGCTCCAGAGGTTATTCCTGGCTCCAATGTGCCCCCAGCGGCGAGTGCTCCAAAGGTTACTCCCGAGCCCAATGTGCTGCGTGCTCGTGCTCCCACGGTTGTTCCAGGTGCAACGTGTGTGAAGATTGAAAACTCCCCACCGGCTCCAGAGGTTCGTCCCACGACTGAGACTGTGAGGACAGTAGCTAGTGCTGGCAAAGCTATCGTGGAGCATAGTAGCTTGGTTGCATGCAAGGCTACACCGCAGCCTTGATTGCACGGACTAAAGTAGATCGTCTTATAGCTCAGGCAACATGACAGCGGAGCAGAAAGCTTTGCTTCAGTCCAGAGCAGCCGAGATCAAAAGCAAGCTTCGAAGGTTGTCCGGTTCCAATTAAAACTTGGATGCTTTGGTGTATCGGGGCTTATAAAATTAAAAGTATCTATGGGTTCTTTATGTGGGATTTAGTGGGACTGTGGCCCTAAGTTTATTTGCTAATGCGGGCTTTGCGGCCGCCCTGCCAGGCTGTCTAGCCGGCTGTCCAGTGGCAGCTCGGAGACCACTTCGGCCGGCTCACGTGAGTCCTTGGACAGTGCACATGCAGGACACCTAAGAATTTCCCTAAGCCCTAAACTCTCAACCCTACAAGATTTCATTCATAAACTCTCATCTTTCGTGTGTGATATTCATGGCATATCTGCGCTAGGACTTGCCTCCAGTACAAAGTCACCCGACAGCGAAGAGACACAGCCTTTCGATATCACGTCAGCACCTCCTGCCCCAGCTGTGGTTGTTGGTGCCGAGCCCCGACTCATCATGTCAGCCGAGAGAGAGCGCGAGATGTACCAGCGCAGAGCGCTCAAGCGAGCTCCGGAGACAATGGTTCTGCCAGGTGCTGGCAGTGATGATCATGTTTCCAGGGGCAGCAAGGGTAATGATGAGGATCATGTCAGTGACCCCAAGGGTGCAGGTGATGGCGAGCATTGTACCGAGAGTGACGACGAGGTTGACAGCTCAGAGACATAAAGTAAGTTTGTCATTTTGCATATATAACATTTCGGTTGGGGCTATATGTCTGGAGATTCGCTAAGCAGTAGCGCCCCGGCGAAGCACCAGGACGTGACCCGAGGTGATCAGTTGTCTTTGAAGAGCAGCCGTAAAGCTGCCATGTCGCAAACAAATTCTTATACTGCTATAGGCAGAATTTAGCAAAAAAAGGCTGGGTTGTCCTCCGATTCTCGATTGAATGCCAGTGCAGCAGAGTTGCCAGAATGCCAGGGATTGTCAATGTGTTCAGTCCTGGGCTCCGCAGGATATCGTGTGTACTGTACAGTCATGGAGCCAATCTCCAAGTTGTGGATTTGCCAGTCTTTTTCCCATGGTGTGGACCATACGAAGCTAGCAGCAAACCCTGCTGAGCACGCCGAAGCTGATCGCTTGCTACGTGAGCTAGAGGACCCATCTACAAAGATTTTGTATTTACCATCGTTCTGGTAATAATATGCAACACATTGCCCTAACCCCTGAACCCTAAGCCCTAAACCCTAAGCCCTAAACCCGAAGCAAGCAATCTATTGGCACAGGGGATGAGCTTCGCTTTTTGGAGGCGTGAAATTGAAAGCCACAACAAGCAGTCTATTGGCATAAGGGATTAGCTTCGCTTATTGGCGGGCCTGCAATGGAAAGCCACAAGAGGCACTCTATTCGCATTGGGGATGAGCTTCGCTTATTAGGGGGTTATATAAAATACAATATATATTTGCAAAATGTTCGCATATAATATATTAACCGCAACGCCAAAAGCATATAGCCTCTTTACTATTTTAGTGAGGTCCTCTGGTGCAGGACATCAATGCTGCTCTTGGCGACAGCACCGCCGAGCCCGCCCCAATCTTGGCCAAGGCTGTGGAACCAAACTTTGCCCAGACCCTTCAGGAATTGCTTGTCTAAACCCTTGACCGGCTTCATAACCTCCACAATTTCTGAAGAGCTTAAATAAAACCCAATAGCATCTCCTTTCCAGGACAGTCCGGCTCCTATGTCGCCGTCTACGTCTCTCGCCACGACGGTGCCGGCTGCTGTCTTGCAAGCAGAACACACGGGTAATACGTAACATATAACATGTGCACATTTTTCATTCGTAGCGATGGAGTCTGTCGAAGACGCACGCCTAGCAAGATGAAGTCAACCTGCATTTAATTGAAAGTGGCGGTGGCGCAGAAATCTATGGACATAGTATGCGCTCACCGGACAGGGGTGGGATGTAACCGGCAGACGGGAAAGCCGTCCCACCCCGACAACAAAATCAAACTGAGGCACGTGGCAACCATCAGAAGGTTGCCAAATCTGGTGGCCACTCAGGCTGTCATGAGAAGGATCATTTCAGCTAGCAAGAGATTTTCCCGGTCAAAGGATGCTTTGTATTCCGTTGTCGGCTATCAAAGCACCAGTCAAACTACAAACCCGAAGTCAGTTTGGAATCGGATTCGGACTTCAAACGTGCAGGATCTTCCTCAGGGGTATTGGCTGAGGCCATCCCTACACAGTTTCGTACCCAGGATGTCAAAACACCTTCATCGAGGTGATATCGGGACATCAAACACAACAACAGCATGAAGGCCGTAAGACCTCCACACTCAAATAGAAAGTGCATCACTCGCGTACTCAGAACACTGCAGGAACGCGGAATCAGGGTCATCAGATCGAACAACTCGTCGTCTGTGCCTCACCCCTCTCTGTAAGACTTGCAGTGGTTGCCAGGTTTCCGTTTGATATTCCAGTCGCCCTCGCCTGACGAGCCTCTGGTCTGCTTGATGCCGCGAAGCTGCAAAGCCAGCCTCTTCTTGAAGCCAGCTGCAAACTCCTCTACCATGTAGTACGCGAATGTGTTCTGCCTTTGTCCTCCTCAAACACATGCTCAAAATGGCCACCCCATCACGACGGATGTGCGGCAATGGCTCAGCTCGATGATCCAGGCGGCCTCGTTTGACGAGCACCTGTTCTGCCTGATGACGCACGTCTGGAAAGCCAGGGACTGTCTTGAAGCCAACCATAAACTCCTCGACCGTGCAGTATGCAAGCGCGTCCTCCAGAGCAGTGCTCAACATGGCAACCTTGTAAAGTGTGCCCTTCGTGCTCATGAGCACCATCACGTCGGGTGAGGGCCAAATCTGAAGGCCCAGCTTGTGCATGGTACACATGGGTTCATGCACCGCATGACCGTAGCCGACAGAAGCACCCCATGGCGGGTGCTGGGGCGCTACAATTTTCCGCGCTCTGCGGCAATTTGGGCCCTAAAATGTGCACACAACCACATACCCACTTACCGAACCAGGCTAGGAACATAGTCAATATAGAGCCCTTCCCAGGCCAGTGCCGACGACCTCCGACGGCACGGCTTGAACGTTGATCCCTACAGCATCCCCAGCTTCGAGAGTGAAGACAACGAACCTTCGGAGGAACCCGAGAAGGCCTTAGAGATAGCCGCCCTAACCTCAGAACCGGAAAATCTAGCCCCAATCTTTTGTAGAGAAAACCTAGCTCGACCGAGGCACAGGCCTTGGCATCATCGCAGCGGTTGTTTGAAACATTGATGGTGGCCACCAGTGATGAAGAAGAGCAATGTGACGACCAAGCGAAGCCTGCCGACCAAGTCGTAGGCACGAAGCTTGCGAAGGTCGAAGAGGACGACGATGACGAGGACGACGATGCATCAAACATTTGAAGAAACTGATTGGGAAGCGGGAGCCGACCAGACAGGACGGGTCACGTGAGATTCAGAATTTCCAAGGTAGCCCAAACTAACCTCTCAACTCCCCGAACTCCAAAGCCCATGAAGGCCAGGAGAAACTCCTCCGGGCGGCGAAGGCCCGCATCGATCGCATGGTTGCCCCCAAGAGCAAGCGCAAAGACCTCGAAGTGCCGGCCTGGGTCAAGCAAGAGCCAGAGCGGTCGAAAGACTGAAATGGCCAAAGTTCTCCAAGCCGAGAATTTCGACAAGGATTTTCGGGGTTATGCTTCCTTCTTGATCTAGAATTTAGATAAGGTTCTAAGTCCAAGATACGGCCAGGAGATATTCATCAAAAAGCTTTGAAATCATCGTGGCGAAGAAGAGCAAGAACAAGCTCCATTTGGACTGTGGCTGGTACAGCGAGCAGGAGATGTACGACGTGCTCAAATGGTCAGAGGAACTTTTCTCTGATATAGGTTATGCACAACCTGCTACTATTGGGAGCTTTTGCTTGCTCTGCGGTCTTGCCTTTGTGCACTGAGGACTCGGGTGAAAGGTGTGTGTGTGTGTGTTCCATTGTCATCATTCATGTGCAGTTTACCAATTCTTGTGCGACAGGAAAAACCAATATGACGGGGTCGAAGGGTACTGCATGGGTGCTGCTTCGAGAATCCTGGAAGACGACGCATCAAAAGAGCTATGAGGAAAGGCACTCGGAGGGCCACGAGGCTTGGATCTTGCAACCAACCTATCGAGAATAGATTTTTATGCTAGTACCGTGTATCATTGCCCTGACGAACCTAGGTGGAGATACGTCGACCCGCATATGAAAGACCTTGCTGGTCTGGACAACATCAGCAAGATGTCTCATCAAAGCAGGGAGAATGGGAGCAAGGCAGCACCGAACCCCGGTCAGCACAAATGGGCCCAGGCCTGGATTCTAAAGCCTTTTCTAAATCAACTCCCGATCGTACACTCGCAATATTCTGTCTGATTGCAGACCGAGACGACCCTGCAGAAGTACAATGCCAGCATGATGCAGAAGATCGGCAACATGAGGGCTTTGATTAAGGAACTGAGCACTCAGTACGACGATGAAGATGTTACGCAGTGGCATGCTCAAAATATTATCATCCGGAGCCCAACCCATTAAACTCTCAAAGCATTCTCCCCCAACAGCCCAGGGCAATCAGCAACCTGCAAAAGGATGTCGCCAATCTGGAGAAGCTGTACGACGAGCTGAGCCAAGGCACCTCGCAATCCAACGGACGAGCTTAGCTTAAAAAGCCGTGTTGCGAGGGATACCGTGTACAATATACTTATGCTGTTGTGACCAGGTTCTACCACCGGGCCGAAACGAAAATGAAGGATGCTACCTCGGTGCTGCTTAGCAGAAGTATCAATCGCACTGATGTAGGCCAATCTAGAAGCCACGTGGAGTTTGTGATCATTGCAACTTAGGGCTTCCCGTGCGGCTTCTACGGAGCAGAAAGTGAGGCCATCGCAGAACAAGTGGGTTTGGCGGATTTTGTAATGTTGTATCATAAGCCCCTGTGTTTGAAAGCCCCAAAGGCCCGAAGCTCGGAAGCCCCAAGCCCTGAAGCAAACTCGCAGGACCGCCAAGAAGTACTACCAGAAGATCTCCCCAGAAGCGGCCGCCAAAGCAAAGGCCAATCCGAAGCCGAAGCCAGATGCAAAGACAAAGCCCAAGAAGGGTAGCAAGAAGTAGGAGAGCTGCTAGATCGTTTCTAGCGTGCAAGCTTTTGGAGTGGCGGGAAAAGCCCTGCTATTTCGATTAGTGGCTGTGCCGTGATGTGCCACCGGCTTGAGAATCCTTGATTATAAACCCCTATGCCATAGAAGCCCTGAACCCCTAACGCTACTTTGTACCGAAAGTACTACGTGCCGAACGCCACTTAGCCGCGGCCAGCCGGACCACTGTGGTTTTTCGCCAAGTTTGCATCCAATTCGGTGCCACTGGGTTTTTGGGGTGCGAAAGTGATGATTCATCAGGGTCCTTATATTTTACAGTGGGGATATGTACAGTAATATACTATGCTTCCGGCCAGGCATCAAGCCAGGCAATGCAGTTCGTGGGCTCCGCGCCGACATTGGCGAAGGGGCCGCGAGCTCGGTGTATGGGGTTTAAGATGTAAGGCTTTTTTAGTATATACAGGAAATCGATAGGTCCTCTTTTTTGGTAATGGATAAGGGCTGGGGGTAGGTTTAGCATTCCTCTAAGGGTCTTATATAATATGTTACAGCCTCTTATATATATATATATATATATATATATATATAATATATATATATATATACATATCTCATATATCTATATATAACATAGAATATAACATGTATATATGGGTTTATATATAGATCGGCTTAAGTAAATTGGCTTGGTCCAGGGTTAGGTGCTTGAGGCTTTGAACGGGTGTGTATTCCTGGCTTAAGTTGGTGGCTTCTCATGTAGTGGGATCACTCGGCGAAATCACGTTCCTGCAGCAAAACTATGCATTCTTCGACACACCGGAGCACTAATTACAAGTTTTGAGGGCTTTGAATGATTTGGGGTTCTGATTATCATGGTGGAGGTTGCGAGCTTCAGGCTTTAAGGGACTCTTGAATGGAGGCCGACTACGCAGAACATGCTTCGCACTTTAAAAATATGTAGGAGGCTCGTCTAGTCGCAGGCTCTGGGGCTGAACCACAAAAGAGTGTTTTATCGACAAGGCACTGAACGAAATCCAGACAAGTTAGTCGTTGTCGATCACTGAAACGTCTACAATATATCCAACTGTTTCTCGAGATTTGGTATGAGCATCACAGAGCATCAGTCGGATGTTGCACGGTCCCCACAACAACGGAGTTTTCTCTTTGTGACTTTCTATGTTTCTATATTCGCCGAGGCAACTTGCTCGTCTGCAGTGCGGGCAGCCAAGAACATAGTCAAAGACATCGGCGAGCAGGCCGCAAGGCAATCAGGTGGTTTGGTTGAACTTTCCCGCTGTTCGGAACGAGACGCAGAGCAGAGCACCGGGCGGCTGTTGGTAGGGAAGCTCCTCAAAGCCCTACCAGTCAAATTGGAAACTGGGGAGCCCGAACGCCTTTTTTGCCTGCACCTATCGGACTGGGCAAGATTCATCTTGAATGCCAACTGTTGGCACATTTTGTGTGGCTTACGCGAACCCGACGAGCAGAGAGAACGTGCAATCTGGACAGAGTTCTGGAACAGGTATCGTGTGTTGGAGCCAGACCACCCGATATTCTCATCTGGCTATGATTTGTGTCGGTGTGCAGCTTTGACTATTCACGGGGACGAGGGCAGGTCCAAGCGACGTGCCCCGATTCTGGTGTGCAGCTACCGTTAAGTTTTGGGACTTGGTACTGTCGCCGCGACGACAACAACCACGAGCCAATTTGCACGACGACAGAAAGTCCTCAAAGGCTATCTGAAAATGACCACAAACTATGTCGGGCACACGTGCGCCAACAGACTCCTTTGCGGGGTTCTTCCCAAGGCTGATTATGGCCCCGATGATGAATACAATCATGTACTCATGTCCGTGTTCGCCGAGCAGGCCGCTCTCATGGCACAGACTGGTGTGCCAGACAGCAAAGGCAACACTTACCGAATGCTTGTTAGGAGATTGGCCATGGTTGCATACATCGGGTTGTTCTTGAGGTCATTCAATAATTCGCAGAAGAAAGCTGTTCTGAAAAAGCCACCGGCGGGGACCTGCCATTTATGCCAGGCGGGACCGTCTCATGTCTCGTTTGAAGATTTTCTTACACGTCGACCAAAGTGGTTGGCAACGGTCTTCACACAGAGCCCTTTTTATACTTTGCCGGATCTGGCAGTCATCCCTCATTGCCAAAACAAGTTGGAAGGAATGTGGACCTTCGACATCTTTCATTGTTGGAACCTGGGCCTGGGTAAGAATTACCTGAGATCGATCTTGGCGATGATGGCACAGCGTGAAGACTGCGGCTCCTGTACGCCAACGACGCGTGGCTGGATAGTGCTGTCGCTGAACGTGTGGCAGAGTTGGGGCTAAAGTTTTTGAGGAGGTATGTGCAAGCAGCTGCCAAGGCCCATGAGCACGGGCTGGCACTGTTCGTTATCATGCCAAACGGGCATGCAAGCAAGTCAGCATATTATGATTGAACTCCTCCAGTCTTCCAAGGCATCAGCATTCAGGCCGAAGAAGATTTTATTGGCAGACCCAGTCGTTTGTCGAGACGGACACCAGCGCCGACGGGAGTGGAACGTGTCAACCAGCTCTATTTGCAGTCCGCATACCGACATTGGGTTAAAGCCGGGTACATTGTGGAAGCTCAGTGACTCGCGACCCTGCATCCAGAGCATTGAAAATCGGCTTCAGTCCTCGCATTTAAAACCCGAGCCCATTAGGCTTGCAAGGTCTTTCGCATCAAGAGCATTTCTTTCAAACCATCTTTTGCATTATATGTCTGAACCCTTCCATATCAATTCATCAAGTTCTGACTTATGATGACTTTTCTCGCTTCGATACTCGTATACCCCAAGAAACCCGTGTTCTCACTTGCCGAAAACATTGAACCCCGTGTCTTGGCTTCAAACCCCGTGTTCAAGCCCTGACCCGATCTTTTAAGCGGGTCTTAGGGGTCTGGGTAATCCCAAAACTGCAAAACCCCTAAACCGAACTCCTCCATCCGTATACATTATAGTTACAGGGTTCAGGTTGGCAACCGCGCCTAATATCGAAGTTTGAGCCTCTCCCCATAATGTGATAACCGTATATACAGCTGAAGTATGATCAGTTTTTTCATCATGGATTCTCACAGGTTTCTGCGTGCTGGAAATCTTAAAGCCACACAAGTTGCACTGCTGCATTCGGCATTGAGGAAACTCAGTCCTCAAAAGCTGCACTTGGGGCCTTGGGTGGCAAGGGTCATGCGCTTCTGGGGCCCTCAGAGTTCTCGGGAAACCCTTCAGGGAATCCATTCCGCCGGGCTCCCTGTATAGCCTTCAACGCTGCGGCCCGAACAAAGCGTAAGCTGCTGAGTGCTGAGAAGCATGTTCATGCATCCACCTTCCCAGAGATGCCAGTTCTGCATTAAAGCTTCTGGCTGGGGCCGTCACGATGTAGTCCCTGCCATCTCCACAAGCATACTGGGCATACGCATCCAGCAAAGATTGGTTTCCTTAGATGATTCAAAAACATCTATTCACCCCTCCTCATGGCTTGTCCATTTCACGCAAGCCGCGCCAGCGTCTCTCTGACGTGCAGCAAGGGTGCGTGACACCAATGTTGGAAATCTCTTTCCAGTGTTGCTGCAGCCAGGCTCGGGGACTTTTCTCTTGAAGCTCTCGCTGCATCGGAATCGCAGGAAAGCCTCGAAGGACGCGCCTCAGCTCCTCGAGCTCCTTCGTGAGGCCCTCATCGCTTCCCTGGAGCTCTCGAGTTGCAACTGCCAGGGAGTGCTATGCAATATTGAAGTGTTTTTGCTCTTCCGTGGCCGGCTCGGGGTTGCGGAAGGGAGATCGCGTGGAGCTTATTTCATTTGGCCGGTTTCCAGCTTTCGTCAGATTTCGTGCATCGTGAAACCAGCATGAAAAAGGTGTCCGTCTGCGTGTGATGTACCATCGGACAGACAGAACCCTCCACCATCACCCGTGCACGTCGTTCCGCACCACCACATTCCACACAGACTGGATCAAAACAGCGTCCGCGCGGCCCGCACCTGGAGCCGACCGCAGCAACACCTCAGCTGCGCATGCCAGCCCTGAAGCTCGGAGGTGTCGAAGTCTTGGTCGGCGCTCTTCCCATCAAAGCTCGAAGACACTGCATGCTCCTCGGAACATCTTGCGAAAGAGGCAGATTGACAGGTCCCACTGCTCTGTAAGGCCCACGAAGGCTAAGCCGTCACGCACCCTTCGTCCTGCCTCAGTAGCGTCCCGGCGCGTCACCTGGGGTGGGCGTGGATCCAGAGCTACGGTGGTCAAACGCTCTTTCGCGAGCTGGTATCTCAATACAGCCCTGTCACATTTCGGCGAACTCTGAAACCGGTCTGTTCGGCAATGACTGTACGACTGTCGACTGCCCCCTGCACTCTACTCCTAGGTCACGCGTGAAGAGCTCCTCCGTGTAGCCGGCGACGTTGTTATCGTCATCATGGTAGCCGGACAGGATACGCTGATCAGCATCGCGGAACATTCCAACCAAGTGCCCCCGCCGGGCCGAGTAGTTATAGGGAGGTGTACATGGAATGGTTGAGGGCAAGTGTGCATGTCCGCATTGCGCACATATGGGCACTTGTGCTCAAGCCAGTAGGACAGCCAGCAGGTGCCGCTGCCGACCGTCTCTACATTGAGAGCATGGTTGGCAAGGGATGGCCAAGCTCCGGCCAGCGACATGACGATGCGAGGGCGCAGTGATGCGACCGGATTGCGCAAACCTCAGGCCTATATCATCTCCACGAACAACTCAGTGACTCAGCTTGGTGACCAAGTCAAGCCGGGCACAGCGGAAGCTCCTTTACGCGTGAGAACCGTATGCCGGAAACGTCCTGTAGTGTGCTGAACACGAAAGGCGTCCCGCTTTACAAACCATGATTGCTGACGCAGTGGGCCAGCCAGAGCTTCCATGAGTTCTGTCCTGGCTGGAGGAACCTCGCAACCGCAGCTGGGTTCTCTGCACATTTCTGAACCGACCTCAGGAAAGACCACCGAGCCCTGTGTTTCAAAGAGCAAAGGACGAGTCTATGTGCGACGAGAGGCATCTTGTCGAAGTCTTGCAGCTGTGCCATCAGCGAAATCTAAAAAGCCTTCTACATCTTGAGGAAAGATCTGCTCACCATGCCACTGCCTTCCCGCAGGTGGGTTGAAGGTCCTCCCAAATTTATTTCAGGAACGAAGGACAGGCAGCAACTAAAGCACAGCCGCCTCCTCCTCTTCTTCCTCCTCCTCCACATCCGAGTCCTGTCAGGAAACTGTTCCTCCATATCAGCGATTGCCTGCAATCGCTTTCGAGGGCAGACCTCATCCGCGCTGCACAATCCCCCCATAGCGCCGCGGGCGAGCTCCTCGCTGGAGCTTGAAGTGATGCTAAGAACGTCATGTTCGCCTGATGGCCTACTCCAATCGTACTGCCGAAATCTCACTGCAATGTTATCTGAGCTGTAAAACGGCCATGCCGAGGTTGTGGCTCAATGTGCGTGCCAGGCAAACCAGCGGATGGGAGGCTCTTGCACACGCTCTCGATTCTAACCAACACGCTGGCCTTCACATTGCAGCATGGGCTGCACAACTGCTGACAGCAACATTTTTTCGCAAGACGCGCCGGAGAATCGCTTGCAATTTCAGGGCTCTCCAAACCGGGAGGCCTGCCAGGAAAACCTCTGGGAGGAGTTTGCTCGCTTCGTGGGAGGGGGGGCGGGGTGGAAGGTCCGAGAAATTCAGAAATCACATTTGCTCTTTAAGAAGGGCCAAGACCAAGACTACAGTATAAAGGGGATGACTCCGGGGTTCATTGAGTTATAAGAACGTCTCCAAAAGGATACGATTGAGAATTGCAGGATACCTACCTGAGCCAGGAAACTCAAATTTTCAATACGGTATTTCTATACAAGAAATACTGTAGAGGATTCTTGAAACAAAGAAGCCCGAAATCCAAAACCTTGAAACTGAAATTTTAACCCTAATCGAAACCTCAACCTGAAACTATACTATGAAGGCGATACACTACCAGAAACTCCGTCGAGGTACTTGTTTCGCTTTCCGCAACAGGGGTATATTTATCCGTAACAGGAAAACTGTTCATGCAGGAATGCTTTTCAGGCTTTGCTCCTGTTCGTGCACTGTATCCCCAAGATAGCGTGCTTTGATGAGCGGAAACCCCCTTGATCCATTCCCTTTGCCAGGTGATGAGGGGCCTTTGGACCTGATGAGATTGCACGTGTGGCCCTTGAACCTGCCGATCCCGGAGACATGAGCTGACATGCGAGGCTCTTGTCTGCATTTCATATTCAGATATGTCTTATGTAGCTGTGTAAGATTGTGTAAGCATTGTAATTGGTACGCATGAATGTGTCTGTCGGTAGGTGGCTAGCTAGGTAGGTAGGCGTGTAGATATCTGCGTAATGATATGGTGATTTATGGTACAGAAGAGGAGGCTGTGGGGCCTGCGTTTTGGCAACCCACCATTTTCAGTGGTTTTGTATGTTTCGAAGGGTTGTGCGTGGGTTTCGGTGTCAGTTGGTCGCTCGTTTGGTGCGCATGCGTGCATGTTTTTGTTTCCAACTACAACATCAGCTCTGAATTGTTGCAACCCCGGCGGTCTGTTTATAAACACAGGGCTTGTTTATAAACACTGCGTTTCGGTATACCGTGCTTTCGGCGTTTTGAGTTTGTTGTTGTCTCTTATGTCCCTTATATGACAGTTAACTCTTGTCTTCTTGTCTTAGACCTGTACCTGCTGCTTGTTGTGTGTTTGTTCGCTTTCATTTTTACAAGTCTTGATGTCGCGGAGAAGCGGTGGAGGGGGGGGGGAAGGGGGGGAGGGTCTTGGAACATCAAGCCAAGACTTCTGGTCCCCCCTCCCCCCCCCCCTCCCCCCATCCCCCTCCCCCCCTCCCCCCCCTCACCCGCGCAGCGCTAGCACCGCGCCACTGACTCCAATCAAAAGGTTCACAAACCTCACATTACTGCAAATCTTGCACACTGACACACTGATACGCGAAACGGACTTTTCCACGTATCGGTTCGTGTGGCTTAGACCAAGACCTTGTTTGATTGAGAAACTATGAAACCCCTGGTATTTACGGTGTTTCTGCGTATGGGCAACACAATGTTATGTGGTCGGTCGGTTGTTTATAAACACCTGGCCTTGTTTATAAACAAAAGAGTTGTTCATAACACAGCGTTTACTTCTGTGGAATATGGTACATATATGCGTAGTATGCCTAGTGTTCCAGTGTAAGCACAAGTGTTGTTACTGCAAGACTGCAAGCTCATCGGTCCAATCTTTGCCACCTTTATAAGCTTAGAGAACCAGAGGGATATGAAGGGATTGATTGTATATCAAACCAAAAAATTTTGATACAGATATTTGTGGACATGAAGACCATGCAAGATCATGCAAAGGCCTGGGCCACAAGGGTTCGTAGAACTTTATCATTGCCCGAGCGAGGCTTCAGCGGCAGTGGCCCCATAAAACCAAATGTCCGGATTCAGAATTCATGTTGATCCAGGCGCTCGCTGTTTTGGATTGTAGACTGTGGGTTACCAAAGCAGAAATACCTAATATATAGCAGCCAGCAGGACATGAACATGCGCAAACAGGATTTGAGTCATCTTCGACAAATAGCAGACATGTTTGCAACAGGCAGTTTTTCATTATTCCTTGGCTCCATGACAGTCGACAATGCTAACACATATTGAACTCACACATATATGTTGACATGCAATAACAAATTCAAAGCACTGACCTAAACACTTATTTCGATTCCTGTGCACTTTGTCAAATAAGTACACTAATTCAATAAGTACAGGTTCTCCGAAAACTGAACACTGCATGCCAAAGCAGAGGATGCGTTGGTTCTGGTGTTGGGTGGATTGGCTTGATAGGATGAAGAGTCTTGCAGGGATAAGATATATGGCTCCGTGTCGGACGTGTCGAGTCTATTAATGTGGCCTGCCCCAAGACTTGGCTTGATAAAGTACAGAATACACGGTATTTACGGTGCTTCCTGCCTGTACTAGCTGTTGTGGGATGAGCTTTGAATATGTAGCCATTCAATGTCGCGGTGTCTCTCCGTTGACGTTTGACTATACACAGGCTAAACCTGACCTTGAATACATTACTCAGGAATAGAAGTGTACGAGACTTCGTGGTGTAATGCTGCGTGTGCCTTTCGAGTGCTTGAAGTTGTTAGATTATAAATAGGATAATAAATATGATGCAAAAAGTGGGTCTGCAAAAACCCAGGCGCCACAGCAACCTGCTCTCCAGAAGGTAATAATCTTAAGCTCACAAATGCATGTATTCACCTACACAAGCAGAAATACACGCACATATACACAGATACATATCAATGGGTGTTTATGTATATATGTTGACATAGGTACATACATACACGCATATACACATAGCAATCTATGCATTGTATGTATAAGAATGAATGTGCTGACGAAAGGCATCCGGTTCCCAGATCCCCATGCAAACCTTTACAGTTGCATGCTATATGTACACACATATCTATATGCCTGCATATATACATATATAATCACATAATATATCACATGTATATATATATATATATATATATATCTATGTGTGTGTATGTATGTATGTATGCATGAAAATCACATCTGTGGATGCAGCCCTTCATATTCAACACTCACCATGCAAGCTATCTGTTTTGCAAAGCCCCGTCAAGGCCCTGCCTGGTAGCCCTGAAAGCCCTGAACCCTGCCGTAGACTGTGCTTGATCTAGCTGGGAAGCGGACCTGAGCTGCCGTAATTGGCATGGTCTGTATGTGATGCGTCGATCAGCTCTCACCAGCAGTACCACTGGCCTGGCAGGGGAATGCTAGACATCTCTATGTGACTTGCAGGAGTGATGCACCATGTCATGGGAAAGCTTCAACACTGTAAACGCTCGTGATGAGCACTACTTCTGGTGCAATGCCGTTGCTCTATTGGTGCAAGTTTTGCGGATGTTTGGAGCAATAAAAGTGTTCTCTATCCTCATCAAGAACTTTCTGCGCTCACGCTTCGCTTGGTGCCATGGCGCAGTTCGCTACCCTTTGTTGCCTGGCCATTTCATGGCTGCAAAATGCGGACATCCCGTATATGTCTACATACATACACATGTGTATATCTGTACAAACACACATACACACATAGTTCTATATAGAAAGAAAGATCTATAAAGAAAAACGCCTGAGCACATTCTTTTTTTCGGATAGCTCGTTTGTCCCTGATGCAGACCAAGGCCTTTGCTGGCATCCAAAGTCGGAGGGCCCGCCGAGTGGGGCCACAGCACTCGTTTTTTTTGGCTGGGGCGGGCCTCGGTAGCTACGTCAGTAGCGCTCGGTCCCTACAAGAAACAAGCCAAACTAACAACAAGCACGGTGAAACGAAAACTAAAGGCCGACAAAAGGCCGCAGGTTCGAAAACTAAGTCATCTACCCTGTTCGGCACTCGGCGATTCTGTACAACAGGCCTCTCAGCGACAAGCAGGGACAGAAGAGGACCGTCGTCCCACAACCGCCCGAAGAAGTGGTGGGCCGCCCAAGGCAAGGCAACACGGCCGCAATTCCGGTCCCTCGGACAACGGACAGCCCCACAGTCTTCGTTCCCGCGTTGTCGAGCACACCCAAGTCCAAATTCCAACTTGACTGCCAACCCACAGGGCACGGGCGGCATCATGCGGCATCTCGCAAGCGGAGAGTGGCAATGGTGGCACAACACCGGTCGGTGTTTGTCGCCGTATGCGCCTAGAAGGCAAGCGGAGGGCAGCCACGGCGTCGAAGGCGGGTCAGACAGACCCACGGAAGGTGCATGCCGGCTGCAGCAGTAGCATGCGCACATGCTCCCACAGGAGCAATCCCAGCTCAAGCCGCGGCACGTAGCAAGGACTGCGGTCGTTGCGTTCGTGCCGCAGGCGGCGGTTCACGCCAAGACGACAGGCAGCAAGGCCAACCCACAGGGCACGGGCGGCGTTCTGGCAAGACAGAAGTTGGCAGCAGTGCACAAGGCACCGGGCCTATCGCCCCGCGTACCGGATAACCCGAGCCGGCCATCCCGCCCAAGCCGGCACACGCCTTGTGCCGCAAGCGAACGTTGTCAGGACCGTGGCGCGGCGATCCTCTCCCCCCCCCGCCACCCCTCCCGGCATAAAGTGTGTGGGCCCGGCGCCCCCTCGCCCTGCCGCACACATGGCAGCACTATGCAACCCTTGCGTTGCAACCTCGCAGCGAACCCATCTTGGACAGCAAGGCCTACCCACAGAGCACGGGCGAGCAGAGTGGTGCCCCAACCGGGCTTTGCACACCATCCAGCGTTGCTTAGTGCACGCGGCGGAGATTGTGAAACCGGAGGTGAGCCAGTGGTGAGAAAATGTATATAGACTGTGTTACTTCAAGGTTCTTCCCCGGGCAAGCAAGACGGCATCAGTAAGTAGTAAAGCGGGTATAGCCTGCTTCCAGCCACTTCAAGGGCAGCTCAGTTTAAGAAATCATGGCTATCATCCACCAAAGCATCAGAAACAAGGCCCCTTCCGAGCTTTTGAAACTGAGGTTCTGGTCCTTCAGGCCATCTGAGACAAGGCCCATGCCAACCCTTTCAAGAAGAGATGTTGTTTACGATCTTTTAAGCGTAGAGGGTAGATTCTGGTTCTTCAGAATGCCCCTTCCAAGCCGTTTCAAGAGCAGAACTTGGATTTTCAGAATATCAGAAACAAGCGCCTTCCAAGCCTTTCAAGAGAAGATTCTTGGTATCCCTTCAGAAGTATTATTTTCCGTATTGGGAAATGTCCGTGAAATGCCCAAATACGTTTAAGTACATCTTTGCATTTTCTAGCAAAACTTCAATCCCGTTTTAATCTGCAGCCCTCAACTCGGAAATTCTAAGGCCTAAACCCTAATTAATCACAGTCTCAAGTTTCATTACCTATCAATCTCCTTAGTTCAACAAAAATGTATGTGTGTGTGTGTAATTCGGTCCTCCTGATAAAGACCCTCCTGGCGGGCCTTCGTGTTAGGGTGAAACAATTCGCCTCGGCCGGGGCCGAAGCGGTCAGAGGTTCCAAAACAGATTCCCTAGTTCCCCACTTCTTAATCCCCGACCCACTGAACCCCCTCCTTTCGCCCCCCCCCCCCCCCCCCCGACCCTTCTCGCCTTGCATCAGGGCTGCGCTTTCTCCCGATACGCTGCGGGTTTATATAGGGTTAAGGGTTTCAGGTTTAAGCTTTAAGGTTTGCAGTTTAGAGTTTCGGGTTTCAAGACTATGGGCCTTGGTAGGCTTTCGGGGTGCTGCTTTCCGAAACAATGCACCACAGCCGGGCCGAGGTGGACGACGCGAAGCGTTCAAAACTAAAATCCACATTTTTGACCCGACCAGCTGCAGCACAGGTATTCTGGGCAATTAAGAGGAGCTTCCGAGACAATCACCTCGCCTTGCCCAGAATTCGTTCTGTACACCCTTACCTCGCCTCCCTCCGCTCCCCTTCCTCATCTCATGTAGGGTTCTTCGAGCAACAAAAACGCATACTTCAGAAGAAAGAGCACGACCACCAGCAGCAGCGGCCCAAGAACCCTTGCACTCGCCAAAGGCCTTCTCAGAACTCAGGTTTCCGGCATCGCAAGGGCTCCTGTCGCAGATCTGCAAATTCCAATGAACTGGGAAACTGCGCGAATCTGTCATCATCACAGCAGACCACTGCCTGGAACGTGATCTGCCTCCTGTCCGCAGCAAATTCGCTGGCTTGTTGCGGATTCTTTACGGAAGGACACTGGCCGGTAGAGAGTGATCTCGTCTCCTGTAGTCGCGCTCGCTTCAGCAGCTTCCCCTGGCGATTTCCAAATTTGACAACAGCATCCAATGATCACGCCCTGGCCTTGCTTCGGGCGGGACGCCTTCCTTGATGCCAGCTGGAGCAACGGGTCTCATATTTCATGGGCACTAGCAGCTGGCGAGCCTCTTTGGCCCCAGCATCCTCGCCAGAGTCTCCTTCGCCTGATTTGCAGAATCTCAGGTGCTCAGAAGCGGATGAATGATTTACACATGGCCACGTCATGTCACGAACCTAATGCTGAATGCCGTCTACGCCGATGAGCCTTCTCTTCGTTGGCCTTTAGCTTGCGGAGGTGCTCATCATAAGCGTCTTGGTCACCTGCAAGAGTTGCCCGTCTGCCCTCCCCTGGCACCACTGGCAACAGAGACGGCGATGCCGTACAAGCGTGAGAGATCGCGAATGACTGTCAGCAAATTAATGCATAGCCGGCATAGCCTGCATCATCAAAACCAACTCGTCGGGTCCACCGTGGGTAGCAATTGACAAACTGGGGGTAGGGAAGGCACGTAACGAATGCGGTGCCTTAGGAGGGGTTGGCAGCATGCTGTCTGGCAGAAGACCACCAGTGGAGGAGGTCGAGCTAAACCAACAACTGCTTGCATCATTGGTGTCTTGAACAAGGCTCAATTCTGACAGGCAGGACTCGAGCTTCAGGGTTTGGAATATTTTCCCACTTACTCCAGAAGCTTCCAAGATTTTTGATCCCTGGTTGCAAATCGTATGTGGGCCAGTTGGGCGAGTCCCATGGCGGTCCGGCGAAAAAGCTCAGGCCGAGGAGCTATACATCATCATCCAGAAGCCTGGCCACACCAGGTCCTCTGCAAACCAGCGTCTCCAGTCTCAGAGAGGTTTTCGCAGGGGAATCTGATCAGCGCTTCTTCGGAGGCCGTGGCGACGACCAATTTTTTAAAGCCTCAAACCAAGCACGACGTTCAGCACCATTCAGACGAAGGCGACGATGCGAATTCGCAGCGTCGTCTGCATCAAGTCGTCGGCAAAGGGCTGCAGTCAAAGGCTCCAGCGACTTCTACTTCGGTTGCTTCCCGTGGTTGGGGACCCAGACCAGGCTCCCCCTTACTCCGCGAAGGCGAGCAGCAGAACCAGCTTGTTGAGCCCAGGTGGCCAGAACACAGTGTCCACAGTTGGTGGGATAAGCGACTGCCTGGATGGCGGCTTCGCAATCCACCAACACAGTCACTCGTCTTGGAGGGCTTGGTGTCGAGGCCAAAGCGTCCAGCAACTCCATGCGTCTGATCATCAGAATCTTCCGCCCCAACGGCGGCCGGCTCGTGGCGCACAACAACAAAGGCTCCAATACCGAACTCACTTGAGCCATCCGTCGCAAAGAACAGGCCGAACCTGCAGCAGCGCAGGCTTTGTCGACTGAACACCAGTGATCGGTGCAGGCGGGTGCTCCGGGATCGGTCGCCCCAGAAGTCGTTCCTCAACTCGGTCAACAGGGGCAGGTGGGGTCAGCATCTCGCCTTCCCAACCCCGGCATCTCCTCCAGGAACGCCAATGTTGAAAACACTCTCCCGTATCTCCCTTCCCATCAACCATATGCGGCTATGTTAAGGGTGTGAATAAAGAATGAGATTTACGAAAGACATGATCTGCATTGATTTGTTTTTCATGCAGACAACGTTCTGAAAGCATCGGAAGCACAAGCTCTCGATATTGAAGGGCGACTTCACCGACGTCACTATGGACACATTTGCAACTTGCACCATGCAAGGAAGTATCGGATGCCTTGGGAGATGGTGACCTTTTTGACAATGGAAACTGCGTTGCCAGTATATACGGGTCGTGGCAAGGGACAACAAAATCAAATAATGCCAAAGGTTCTTCGCAATACGAAAGACTGTGTGGTGTCATACCGCCAAAGCAGAACGGGTTGTTGCAAAGCGAGATAATGACATGAAGCGTGATTGGGCTGCAAGCGAAAAGGCTAGACTTGTGGCTGTTTTTTGCGGGAACCAAGAACCTGTGAACCACGAAGCCCTCTCGTCGTGACCCACATGCCGCATCAATTACCAGAAGCAGCATCATAAGAATGACCACCATCACCGTCAACGTAGTCGTCATAATCCCAATCGCTCTTGTCATCTTGATCAGCATGACGAGCACCATCCTCCTCCTGCTCTTCCTCTTCCTCTTCTTTCTCGTCCTCCTCCTCCTCATCATCAACAGCATCAACAACACCACCATTATCATCAACATCGTCATGTGCACAATCGGCATCATCATCATCATCGTCATCATCATCATCATCATCGTCATCATCATCATCGCCATCATCATCATCATCATCATCATCGGCATCGCCGTCGTCACAATACAGCTTGCGAAACCTGCTCAACAGAGAGTGGCTTTAACAAACTAAAGGCATGTTGGATTCCGCAGGTGTAGTTGCAGAAATGGCAGGTTACGAAAACTCACAGGGGACGGGATGCAGCCAGGAAGCTCAAATGCATCATCATGCCACAAAAGATACTGTGAACAACAGCAAGGCTTCCGAAAACAAACATCTGCTCGGCTTCCGCTATTTGACCATGCGGTTTGCAGCGATGGGATAGGCGTGTCCATAGTAGAAATCACAGCAGTTTGCTGGCTGAGGCTCCCATGACGCGGCCAGATTAACTTATGGCCATATATAACATAAATGGAGCCAGGCTTGCCGCCTCCCCTAGCCACGAAAACTGACAAACTAACTCACCCGAAATACAACTCACTCGTCTCTCGGCATCAGAGGTGCTCAAAACCATTCACAGGCGCATGACTAAAGCCACATGCATTCTATGCAACATACGTACATACTCTGTCATGGACTCATGGCATGGCTAAAATAACCGTATGACTCCGAACCCGAAAACGATATGCGGGCTGCTGACATGCGGCAACACCTGTTGGCATGGGCCAAACCGAACAGTTCTGGGCTTCTATGAATGATGCAGCCTAGGCATCACTTTAGCTTTTGGGGAGACGCGAATGCTTGTTCGACCCCGAGCTTTGATGGTTTCAGCTAGCCCACCCTCCCACTCCTGGCGGCAAGTGGCACTGAGCCATAGAGCGAAGAGTGCAGCTTGGCAGATTGGTGCGTCGAGACGCAAAAAGTGTGCGTCGTGATGCATCGTGTGTGCACTAAAGATTGGCTTTGTTGTCAATCAACAGTGTAGGTTCTGGGAATCCTCTCTGCGTGCGTTGGCCTTTGTTTAACCAAAGCAAACGCTGCCAGAGGTGTGTGTGGGAAACACATTAAATTACATCTTCGTGCGTTGGGTCTGTTTCCTTGTCAACTGTAACAATACGCTCTGAGTGTGGAACCCCGTGTGGCAATTCATTTTCGTGCATTGGGTATGCTTTTTTACAACAACAAGTTCTGGTGAGGTGGGTATGGAAATGCGCATTGGGTCTGTTTTGTAGCAACATCTAAATGAAATTGTCATCCCTGCCCTATGCCAACATAACCCTTAAAAATGGCATCAACCTATTCATTATTGCTGTGAGAGCTTCGTGTGATAGCTAAATGGAAGGGGCCAATGTAAACGGCAAGGGGGGCTTTAGGCTTGATCTTCCGGGGGGTCAAAGGTCCCAGTCAGTAATGCAACTACGAACTTAAAGGTAATAGAAAAACCGGGTATGGTAATGGTATAGACGTGTATTGCGAATAAGATGGTAACCGCCCAAACAATAATCCAAATAATCGTAGTCGTGGCCGCAGCCGTGATTACTCGTAACCAGAACAGTGAGAACAACAACAATGGCTACAGTACAGTAACATAGCACAATCTGCTAGGAAAATGGTACTATTGAAAGTGAAACTGATGGTGACAGTAAACAATGTAATCCTGACTGTGGAACAAATAACGACAATAAGAATGTAATAGCAATAGCAATAACACTCGCCATCTTAACCATAAGTTGCAATACTATAGTAATCGCCAATAGCAATACCAAAATAAGTATGGCAGACTTAACAATCACTCAAAAGAATGCATTTGCCAACATGGAAATAACCAAAGCATGTTTATGTAAAGTGAATGATTTGACGACTACCATCGGAATCCCACAGCACTGCCCCGGGATGCCTATCTCGTCGTAGAATTCGAGGAAGTGCTCGATGGTGACGTGGTAGATGTCACCCGGCCCGCACCGAATGAGAACATCCCCTGGCCTCAGATTAGCTGTGCTGCTCTCCAACGACTCCCTCACGCTACCCAGGCACCCTGCTCCCACGAAAGAGCTGGCGCATCCCACGGGGGGAAGTATGACCCAGCTTCTTCCAAAGGAACCTGAAGCGGTACCAAATGGCAACAGCTCGGCATGAAGCTCGCGGTCGCATTTCGCAGCTTAGGTGAACGTGTCCAGCCGACCGCGAGTGAAAGGTAAAAGCTAGCCAGGGCGAGTCCAATGGGCCCGGGGGCAGCCTTTGACGAGTGGGGTAGCATTGCCCTGAGCCCTGCGCCTCAGTGCCCAAATATCAAACCATGTTGGTCCCAAGATGGGCGCGTGTAAGTTCAAGTAAGCCTGCATAGCGTGGGGTCTGCACAGACTTGACGGACCAAGTTCGGACGACATGGAAATCTCACGACAACAGCAATATGAATTAATGTCGACACTCACCCACTCCCTCCGTTCGAGACTCCTAAAATTCTGTCGACAGCAAAGCCCTTCCCCCTCGTCTGGTAGAATCGTGGGATTCGCTCGATTCCTGATCTTGTATGCCGACATGCTAAAGCAGCTAGCTTTCGTGACCCGTGCCAGTTTGCTGTATGCCCGAACCACTTGGAAATTTGAACCGCGGTCGGACCCAGGCCGATTTGTTCCACACCAGGTCTGGTTTCAGGACCAAGCACCTTGCGTCTTCACCGTTCATCACCCGCTCAATGAAAGCATGGGCGAAAATCAAACGTGGCACAAACATACCAAATCCAGCGAATCTTGCCACGTTGTGTCAAAGCACCGAGCAAACAAGGTGGCAGCACAAGATAAGGGACAGTAGCCAAACATCACATGCAGTCACGAACTCCATGCAGTGTGGAAAGCATCAGCCACCGTGCCCAGCATCAAACATCAAGCCTGACCCTAGCCACGACAAGCCGTTACTTGTCACATCCGCGCTTGTTCCCCATGCCAAAACTGATCCTGGAGAACGATGCCTTTAATGGCAGAGAAAACGACGGCGGTGAAGCAAAACAGGATCGCCAAACCCAAGCAGCCTACGTATATGTACTGGGCTTTGAGCTTCTGAATCGGGACTAGCAGTCCAAGAAGTTGGTGAACCACCACGGCCGAATCCCCAAGTGCTCCTGCTTGGGCATTATATCAACCTCTGGATTGTCAGCAACGGCCTCCGTCGGGGAGGCGGATGGCTGGTTGCGAAATTTGCGCCTACAGCCTGGCAGCCTGGAAACCAACCTGCATGCTCCACCCGCCGAGCTAAGACTCACATTTGCAGGAAGAAACGTGTCCTGCAATGCCGCTTGCAACTCAGCATGGTTGGCTAAGATTATGAACTCTCAGCTCGAACTAAGCTAGGTAACATCCGTCGCATGCTGAGGCTCACGCCATGAGCCGAATCCCCCCGTGGTCGAGGTAAAAAGAAAACGCCAAGTCGGTGTCCTCTGGAAGCCTGGCGTGACACGAGGTGCGGCGGACTAAACACTGCACTTTGCACCGTATACCGTGCTGAATTGCACTACAATGTACTTTACTTGGCATTGGTGCAGGCATGAAGCAGATACCGCCAATCTGGAGGGACGTCGGCAGAGTATAATAACAAGTTGTCGCGAATATGCTCCGCGGTAACAGGGTAGATTTCTCCTGATGCGCTGATGCAGGGGACGAGTCAACAGGTTCAGCAATTGCAGCATGGTCAGCACGGTCTGCTGAAAACGACAGGCTGTCCTGTGCTATTGACGAGAGTGTACCCTCCCCTGAAGGACATGAGAGAGCGGCTTTACCATGACAGCGGTTTTCCTCACAGTGGACCCTGGCAACAGTCAACCGGGGCACTTGTTGTTTTCTGCAACCATGACGTACACGTCCCTCTTGCGCTTCCTCGGCTCCAGAAACTCATCGTATGCTCAATCCAGGAAGCTGGCAGGTTTGCCTTGCAAGTGAGCCACACATAAATGACTTGCGCAGGATGTTCAAAGAAAGATTCAAGTCCTGGCAAGCTGCTGAGCTGACTTATGCGAAATACACGAGGCGGTACATGGGTGCACCTGTCTGCGACAAAGCCGACATTTGGGCGCGCGGTATAGGAGCGGTGGGCCCGGTGAGCGTAATCGCCGTCTAGTTTTTGAGCTTCTGCAAGAATACGAACCAGGCAGGAATATAATGCAAGTACAACATGAATGTATGATCTAGAGACAGAGCGCTGGAATATTCACACACAACGGCAAAAAACCCTGCGCAAACCCAGCACCAATCAAATCACTGGGCCTTTTCCAATGCACAGCTGCCTGTTGCACTTGCATACTGCCGCTGAATGGCCCCTCGGTGCCAGATGCAAATGAAGAGACCAGATCTCTCAGTTTTGATGCCAACCTTCGAGCGAGTGCAACCACAGTGACGACCATAGCAGCCATAGCAAGTGTGAAGCACTCATCGTTGAAGATGGCAGATTGCCACACAAATGTGCATCGCGTTTATGGAGGCTGCGGCGTCCCGTTTGTATTTTGCATGCACAGCCTCCGTCTCGGCTGGTTTTTTGGAAAATTTGCTTGTTGCAACTTCTCGAGAAAAATTGAAGTCTGGTCCATTTCGCATTTGACACCTGCCCTGGTGTACCTCTCTGCTGTCATCAAACGATGAGCATGTTCACTGCTTGATATTTGGCGCCCATCAACACGCCACTGCAAAAGCAGTATGTGTATGCTGCGACATCATAGCATTTGCAGAGCCCATGGGCATGACTAAGCGCTTCACAGAGTCAGGCGGTCGCGCTTCTCTCCGACCGACAGTGGCCAATCCAGAGCGGTCTGCACAAAGGTGGTGCTCAAATGATGCAGCTGACTGCAAGCGGAACCCACACATCCAATCTTCCAAAGGCCTTTGGGCAGTTGCGGAAGGCGCCTTCCCACAGTAATCTCCCGTTGTAGAATAGTGAAGGCTCGCTCGAACTTCTCGTGCTGGCAGCCAGCAACCAACAAACAGGGAAGACATTCGGAGAACATGTTCATGCACAATGCATTCGCTGCCTTGCTCAGCGGCACATCGTAAACCCGACCCTGCAGTCTCATGGGATGGGGCATCTGGTAGGCCTGACCGAGATTTCTCAACGAACGAACTATCATGACCCATGACAGCTGCAGCCTCTCTACACCTGCTTGCTCCCTCACGCGCACACACACACACAAAGCACACTGGATAGGCCCTAGCCGGCATTGCAAAAACAGCCCATCCGGTTAGTAGATTATCTTTTCATCCCCCTCTCTTTGGTCTCTGTTGCTTGTCAATCCTTTTGCGTTATGCGATCTGATGCCTCCATGCATCCTTCATCCAAGTTGGACTCAATCAATCTATGTTGCCAGGTTCATTCAGAACTCTTGTTGCTTGAACAGCCGCACGACTGTTGCACCAGACACCGCTGGAATATTAGTATCACGTCGCTTTCGCACGCACACAGGGATGATTGTTCACTGTGCTTCCAATCAAAATTCAAAGCTGTGCTAGGCACAGTATGCACAGCCTGAAACTTCATGCCATACCCCTTGCTTTGGTTTACTCTCTTTGTTCAAGAAGTCAACAATGCACAGGGGGAGCATCGCAAAGCATGAAAAATCCAAACTCGAGGTAAAGCCCCCTGTACAAGCCATGCGTCGGCAAGCCGCGACGACATGGGCACCGCACCGCAGGCGCTCATAACAGCACCAACCCGAGTAAATGTATGTGGCCAGGCACTGAGCAACACACAATTAGCAACCAGGACACCGAGCAGACCGAGAACCATCGGGGCTTTGACCCGCATACCATCGGCAACGTCGTGTCGCCATCAGGTCAAGAATACCTGTCGATGCCGTTCTTGGGGGTCAGTTGGGACACGGGGTGCCCGATTGCCCCACCTTGGAATTTTTCGAAGGCGCGAAAACAAGACTGGGCATCACGCTGTCCAGTCCCCCAGCCAGCATGGTTCGAGAAGACAAATCCCAACAACAGTCAGCAACTGCCGCAGCCCATCCTCACAAGCAGAATAACAGGGGCAGGCGACAAGAAAGTAAAATTTCCTTTCACAACCACACGCCTGTTGCAACGTGCTGCGAGCCACGGCTGCAAAGACGTCGATCCCGATGTTGATCGAGTCGCAAAACGGCAAGGGTCAGCAAATGCAGACAAGGGGCAGATCGTCTGGGGACGCCAATTTTACCCAACATTGGACATCTTCCGGGAATAGTGACTTAGACACTGTCTCATAGCACCAGAACAGCTGGACAGCGACTGAGCCGCGAACTGAGGCCAACTCTGTCGCAACCACACTGGCATGAGCATGCTTGTCCCCACCGCTTTGAAGGCATGTTCACATTGTTTGTGTCCCGGCCACAAATGTCACAAACTTTGGAGTTTATAGAAACTGGCTTCGGCATTGAAGACTTTGTGTCACGACACACTGTGAGAAACTCTTCGGCCGCCACGCTTTGCTTTGCATTTTGCGGACTGCAATGCTGTGTACATTAACGAGCAGTTTTCAGACTGTCTGCTGATTCAGCCACCAGGCTGTCGCGCTGAAGGGTTTGGCTTTTCAGCACGGCAGCACTGGGGAGCTGATCCGAGCAGAACACACGATCACAACTGCGACGCTGAAGGGAAATACAACTGACACCACTTTCTTTTCCGGGAAACAGACAACAATCCTGCAGGATACAAAAATTGAGACCTCCACCCAGCCTTTCCGCAAGTGAAAAGACACACATTTGCTCCACGGCGCCTTCATCATGTACCACCCAGACCCAGCAAACGGAGCTTAAAGGCTTGTAACGGAAACGTTGCCCGGAATGCAGATGCTGGCGATGAGATCCACCAATGATTCCCGAGGGTAGCTCCAACACCCACAACGATGAGGTCCCACAGTCTTCCACCACAAACGCAACATGCAGGCAATTCAGAAGCATTGCGGTTTTCGTCTGTTCACTGATGGCAGCGGCCACACTCTAGCGGACAGAAGCTGAATACAAATGCTTGTAATCGCAAATTAGGATACAACAGAGCAGGCGACCTTAAACCAACCGGTGATCCTTGGCAAGGCTGCACAACCTCTTGGTCATGCGGGGCGGCTGCGCGGGCGGCAAATGCCTCCCCGATGCCATCCAAGCGATCCTGGGCTCAAAAAGGCTACAGCGTGTTGTGTTGCAGAGGATGAGAAAGTCACACACACCCACACATCAGCAAATCTGACGACATGCCTTCTCTCGATGCCGGCTTGAACATCATGCGCCGTCATGCCTGAGCTGCCACCCCATCAGCAAGCAGAATTCGACTAAAGTTGGCTATGCCAGAGCACTAGTCAAGCTGATGACGAGTAGCGTCACGCCTTTGCCTTTGGGCAGCCGAAACGGGGCCTCAGACCCCAGCTGGTTGGAGCAAAGCAATCCAAGTACAGGGGAGCCTCTACACAAGAGTGATGCGGCTTGGAGGTATCCACGCGCTGTATGGGAGAGGTCGTTTTGAGAGATGCGTGGGGGCCTAAGTAGAAGTGCGCGGGCAGGTACGTGAAAAAGAGAGGATCGGAAGGGAGAACTCTATACAGGAAGTGTCACTGTGAGGGAAGTCTATCATCCATCTATGTGATGCTAAGAACATGTCGTTATCATATCCCGCTCCAGCTTTTCATGTGATTTAAAGATATGGTGCTAGTCAAGCGCAATAGTAAACACAAAATGTTGATGGTAATTCGGATTTGCAATCTTGATTTCTCCTTGACCACTTGACCACCTCCATGCACATGAGAAGAACATATTGACTTTCTATGTCAAAGAAACTGCCTTGTATACGATGTACATGAAGGTCGGAACATGGGAACTTACAGAAACTTCACATGGCCACCCCCAACTCACATCCCAGCAATCTCATTTATCACAAAGGGATGGGAATTCCAAACGAAATGTCCTGGAACTCTGTGCAAAGAGAGCGGCCTTTTTGCGGTCATTCTTCTCAAGAAAGCGCTCACTCGTCCACGCCAGCTGAGCCTTTAAAGAAAACGAGCAGTGGCAGCTTCGGCATCCAAGAAGTCGGACTCCGCAGCTGCAGTGCTATGAACATCCATCCCAAATCATGACCTCCCAAGTGAATGTAGACCAGGGCATGGGAGGGAGGGCAAAGTCAAAGCTGATCGTGAAGAACAAGCATACGAGGAGCCATCAAGGACCGAGCCAGAGCATGACAGAGCTTGTACGGGTACTGCCAAGACCTACCAGCGTCCAAAGAACTCCTGCGCTTGCCTATGAGCGGCGGAGCATGGAGCAAATTCGAACGACTGCACATCCCTTTGCATCCAGAGCCTTGCCTATCGCACCTCTCCACGTCATCCGCGGACAGATTGCCTGCCAGAAGACGCATGCGTCTACAAAAGGGCGTGCCCCACTGAACAGAGTCCGTCACGATGACATGGGTATGATGCTTGCTGCAATGCAACGAAATCAGGGATGCACCAAAGCAAACTAGAGTGGGGATGCTGTATGTATGTATGGCGAGACTGTACCCTGCCCAAAATGGTGGGATTGCAGCCTTTCATTAGCGAAAAAGTGAAACACTCACGGCGCTATCTCTAAAGCTTTCATGCGCTCCATGACAGCTTCGTGCCAAGACGTGGTACGGCAAACTTGCCTCTTGACAACAGCAGCAGCCCATGATGAGGCCTCCTGACAACTGAGTCGCGCTGCAGCGAAAGCTGGCTTAGCCGGATCCGTAGCAGCACCTGCAGAGAGGTCAGCACGATGGTTCAATGCACGAATCTCCGCCTCAGTAGTGCCAGGCGTAGAAACAGTCCACTCGGGGTGGCGCTCGTGAGCTGGTACCCAGTGGATCGAAGAGTTGGCGGGAAGCAGCTGCTTAACCAAGCACCAGTAAGCAGCGAAGTCTCGCGGCGGCACCTGGGACTTGAAGGAAGTGACCAGCGCCTCGTTGTCTGTATAGACACACACAGGAGCCTGCAAAGCATGCGCAGCGAAGGCCAGCACAAGCAAGGCGTATCTTTCAGCAGCAGCAGAAGAGCGGTCGAGGCCAGGCACCACGCCATGAAAGCCACAGCTCGCAGTGACAGCAATGCCCCAGCCAGCGTGCTGGAACCACAGTAGGTCGCGTTGCTTGGGACACTGAAGTGCGCTACCGTCAGTAGCAACCAAGAGAGCACCATCGAGGATGCGAGCCTCAGACAGTCCGAGCAGCAGGTCTTCGGTCACCTCCGGCAGCGACCAGGCGGGCGCAGCAAGGCCCGTGACTAAAGGCAGTAACAGGCGGCGCTCCGCAGTGGATCTTTGCGCGCCCGTCCAGGGATCGGCAGAGCAGTCGAAAGTAACGTGTGTCCTCGTAGGGACCTCAACACCGCAAGCACAAGCATCGAAGGGGATGGCTTTGCGCTGAAGCATACGAGCGTCGAAAGCAGCAGCATGCAAGACGCGGCGCTCACAACCAGGCATGAACTGCAAAACGGCCTTGTGGTGGTAGGCCAAGCAGACGTGCTGCTGAGCATCCAAAGGACCATCCGTCTTAGGGTCATTAGCCCACTGTTGTCTGGTCCAAGAGTCCTCAGCCAGGCGCTGGGCCACCGCAGCAGAAAGAAAACCCGGCCTAAACTGGCCGAAAGGGGTAGACCAAACCCCGCTGGGGCTGGGGAGAATGCTCCAAGCAAACACCGACAGCGAAGCCTCCAAAGAAGGGCAGGCGTGGCAGTTGGGCCGCGGCTGGGGCCCACTGCCAACACGTCTGAGCTCATGACGAATCGCGGCAAAGGCAAGCGCAAACTGCGGATTCAAACGAGGCTGTGCCCAGGCCGACCACAGCAGCAGTCTGGAACGAGAAGAAACAGTACGCCCGACGGCAGCTTCAACAGAGCGTGCCCAGCCAGAGCAGGTCTTGGCAGACACCTTGGCCCAGGGGCCAATCCAGGCAATCAGGCTGATCACCAAAGAACGCAGGAGGTGACGCCGCATCAACAGAGTTCTGGCGGCGATGGCAATGCGACGGCAGCGTCTGGTAACAACCTCAGAGATGCTGGCGGCATCAATTGCACCACTGCACGTGGCAAGGCGGTAAGTGATGCCGAGCAGTTTGAAAGAAGAGACCACAGGGCCGCAAAGGACCGGTTCAGACTCAAGAACGCGTCTGGCAGGGGCCCGAGTGGCCCAGGACGCAAGCTTGTCAGGGTGGGTAGACAAGGCAAGCGCCTTGTCCACCTCAGCAGCAGCCTGCAGTGCGGTGCAAAGGTCGGTTGCAGCCCGGTGTCCAGTGCCCCAAAGGGCCCTGTCGTCAAGAAAAACAGAGCGGGAGATAGTAGGAGCGGCAGCACGCAGATGGCGCACCCACAACAGCATGAGGGAGTTCAAAAGCCCCACGCTTGCCGGGCATCCCTGAAGGATGCCCCTGGTCGGGGTTATGGGCTCCGCAGCGAAGTGGCCCTGCACAGCGAGCCAACGGCTTTGACCAGCGTAGAAGGCCCGAAGCAAGGTAACCAAGCGGGCGGGAGCACCAAGCCAAGTCCAGGCTTGTAAAGCAAGGTCCCACTGGACCGTGTCGAAGCACTTCTTCACGTCTTGTTTGGCCCCAACAAAAGCACGGTGACGGCTCCTAGCGTCAAGCAACGAAGAAAAAAGTGAGTCGTGAGAGAGGGACATGTCACGCCCCGGAACACCACCAACCAATTCCTCGTCAGCCCAGCTCATGAACCAAGGGCGGCATTCCCGCAGTAGGCAGGTCATGCAGGCGCGATAGGCAGCAGAAGCCACGGAGATGGGACGAAGACCACCATCCGCCTTCGGCAGCAAAGCCACACGGATTTGCATCCAGATGGCGGGGAGACCACCATGTTGAAGACACGCGGCCCAAAACAAGGCCAAAGCCTCGCAGGAACCCAGCCCGGCGGAGACAAAAGCAGCAGCACCCCAGCCGTCGAGACCGGTAGAACGCTTGAGCGTAGCCTTGAAACGCGCAAACAAGGAAGCACCAGTGACAGTAGGCAGTGGAAACTCCGTAGTGACACCGACGAGCTGACGCAACCGATCAAAGCCCTCAGGCTCCGGGAGTGCAGTGGGAGCCCAAAGCTCCTTCCAAACAGTGCGCGCGGCCTCAGCTTGGTGCTGGGGGTGAAAGGCCCGAGTCGGGTTGTAAAGGGGCGTCCACATGCAAAGTGGAGCGAACCCACTGACACAGTTTAGCGAAGTCCTCACCGGTGGTGGCGCGCCAGTGCTGAAGCCGGGTGTCCTTGTCGAGAGCCGCCTGGGTCTCCGCAAGTTGGAACACACTGTGCGCCGCCTCAGGCGTACCCCAAGGCAGGGAATGAAGCTCAGGAAAGACCTGACCCAAATCCATCACAGACCGAAGCAAGGCTTGAAACAGAGGCTGATTGCCAACGTCAGTCGCAAACTCAAGAGCGCGACGCCCGAGGCGACGCAGGCGTCTTTCCAGGATGGACTGGTACGTAGGGGCCTTGAGGTGAGGCTCGCAGGGGCGAGCACGAGGGCCACGAGCCTGATCAGGAGCAATTGCTGGCTTGCGGTCACAAACCACCTCCGCAAGGCAAGCAGAAAGAGCAGCCCACGCAGCATTCAAATCACCGGAGTCCAGAGCGGCCTCGAAAGTAAGGCGAAACCGAGGCCACGCAGAAGTCCAGGCGTCAGCCGGAGGAGGGTGCGAAGTAAGACGAGGCCGCGGGGGCCAAGTAAGGCGAGCAGGCAGCCCCAGCATTGGCAGTGAGTAATACACCAGATCATGGTCAGCAACCGCCCGCTCCTGGCCGCGGGCCCGCACATGCACCGAAGGCGAATGCAGCATGTAGTCAAGAACACTGCCCGTGAGGTGACCCTTAGCGTTGCGGCGAGTGCCCGGGAGCGAGGAAGGATCACCGATCACCGTATCAGCATCGTACACCTGGCCAGAGGCAAGTAAGGACGAAGTGGGCCAGTGGGATTTGGACAGATTGAAATCACCCATCACGCAGAAATCCTCGCCCAAAGAAGCGGCCCACGGCAACACAGTGTCAAGTAAAGTGGCCGCTGAAGTCGCATCGCTGGCATGCAAGTACACGCCCACCGTGAGCAAGGGTCTAGCCCGAGGCCGAAAAACCCGAAGTGCAGCAACACGGCCCTCCGCCATAGGCCAGTTGGGGATGGCCACAGGTTTAGCCGGCCAACGAGTGAGAAACGCAACCCCGGCATAAGGAGTCCCGCGAGAGTTGCAGGCCTGAGCTCCCGGGAAGAAGGAGCACTTCACCTGCGAAGCAGCATGATGCACAGCAGGAAGCGAATCCAAGGGAATGCAAGTTTCCTGGAGGCAAAGTGTGTGTAGGCCATGGGCCCTCATCAACGACAAAACGGCCCCCAGCTTGGTGCTGAGGCTGCGGACGTGAAGCGTCCCCAAACGAAGCTGTGAAGGAGGCGACGTCATGGCGCCTCGCTCTCAGCAGCAGTGAGCAGGTGCAACAAAGTCCTGATTCGAGCATCCCTGGCGGGATCATTGCACGGCAAGTGGGCTTGCAACACCTGGATGGCCGAGCGCCGTGTTTTGCTCCAAGTGGGTCGGCCCAGGCACGGTTTTGCAACAATGGTTTTAGCCCGACGGCTGACATGCAAGCATTTCTTAAAGCAGGGGCCATGGCCCCCAGAATCCCGAACCTCAGGCAGGGGCCACCGAAACCGCTTCACGAGCTGAGCCTCGGTAGCAGGCGGGGGAGAGAGGAGCCGAAACGCAGTGGCAGCGATTTCCCTTTGCTCAACAGGCTCATCGTCGTTGTGCACCGGTGCCAAAAGACGCCGAAGCCGCTGAGCCCGTTTGGGACCCTCAATCGGGGCCTCACACGCTTGCCTATCGAGTTTATCGAAACTGGTATCGGTGCGCCTGCACCTGATGCAAATGGCTGTGGGCGGGCCAACCTTACGAGGCTTGATGACCTTTCCCGTCTTGGTGTGGGTGTTCCGATTGAGCAGCGGAAACCTAAACAATTGCACACAGTGGGGTCCATCATAATGCTTGGCTCTCTGCAAATGTCGGCTTACTGCAGCACACTTCTTAACATTGGCAGCGCGCTGACGAGCTGATGCAATGTATGTGGGGTGACGGGGTCCAAACTCACGGGGCTTGGTTTGCCGCTCAAGCCTGAGCCACTTACGAAGATGCGGGTGCCAAGATGCAACATGTTGCGCCTTGGCCTGAATCCAATGCTTGGTGCGCACGGTCCAATGGCAAATGGGGCACTCCCAACCTGTGCGCTTAAGCCTGTTCGACTTGCGCTGCACCGATGCGGCCTCTGGCGGTGGTGAATCTTCACGAAGGTCCTGGAGATTGGCAATGTCGTTAACACCAGCCTGATGCTCAAAGGGGGCTCGGCCAGTGACACACGAAGCAACATCATCCGGAAGAAAAGCCGGCCCGGAGCCAGCATGCGCTGAGGCTGATGAAGCCGCAGCCCTAGCCCGCCCCCGTGCAAAAGATTGGGCTAGAGAAAGCTGAGACGAGGCAGATTGGGTGGCCAAAGCAAACCCCTTCTCCCGGGCCGGGAGAGGGGGTTTGCCTTTAGCTCCAGGGCGAGTCTCATCAGACCAACGAGTCAAACCCGAAAACGCCGAGGCCCGAGTGCACCCCGCCTCCGAAGGTACCGGCTCCCCCTCTTAAGAGAGCCTCCTTTGCAGCCACATTTCGGCGCCTCCACCGCCTTGGCGAGCGCCTCAGAAGGAACCTGCCCCTCGATCAACTCGTAATGGGCATTGTGGTAATACAGCATAATAGGCAAACCTGCTTTACCCGAGCGGTTGCAAACCTGCAAGGCCATGCGCTCCGAGTACACAAGAATCGGACGATCAAGGTGCCGCGCCGCCGCGTGGATTTCCAACAATGATGTCCAAGCTCCAGGTTTGGCTAAGGCCTCAAGGTAAGCAGCGAAATCGGTGAGAGGGACATCGTCCTTCTCAGGCGCAAGGCAATTCCAGCAGGAAGCATACCTAGACTCATACCGGCGAATGTGGGAAACTATGGCAGCTCGAAGGGCTAGCTTGTTGGAGCCAGTCGCCTGGCTCAGTGCATGAAAAAGGCAATCACCCTCTCCGGGGTTCGGCTTTCGCGTCAGCCCCTCTGGTAAAACATGTGTTTGAGGTGCCGGGGTGCTCACAGCAACGCGCTTGTTTGCCGAGTCAGCACCTGCAGGGCGATTGTGGCCAGGATTTTGCTCTGTCCCTTGCTGTGGTTCATCGGGTTGTTGACGTGCATCAACAGGGCGAGGCTTATCAGGACGTAGAGCCGCCGAAAAGGATCCACGACCAGGCCTAATGGGAATACCGAGTCCCCGAGAAGGGGCATGCAGCTGCATGACGATTTGAGTGGACCCCTTATCGTGCTCAATGACAGCAAGCTCTAGGTCCTGGGCCTTGGCACGATACAAGAACTTGACTCCTCCCTTGCACGGGTGCCTGGCAAGAAAAGTGAGGTCAGTCATTTTGAATTGGCTCAGCTCATGCTCCAAAGTCTCCTGGGACCAATCGGCAGGCACGGGCCAAATCTTATACGTGCGGTGGGGAAGGACCTTCCCTTTTGCAGCATGCTCCGCAGCAGTAAGGCGAACCCCTAGACTAGAATCCCCACGGGCAACACCTCGACCCTTGGAGAGAGCGAAAGCACGGGCTAGGTAGTCTTGGGGTTCCTCCTTTTGCTCGCGCTTAATCCAAGACACTGGGTCCTTGGAGGCAGGCAAAGCAATGAACCAACGGTCACGGCCACTAAGGCTCAAGAGTAGATCCTTTTTATCCGCTTGCACTCGGACCAATCCCGAAAGTACTTCCTTGGTTGAGCCGGCGGGGCCCGAAACCCGGAAACTCCACATATCTTTGATGGCAAGGACATCGGTGGGGATGTGAGCCGCAGCCCACAGCCTAATGGATGCAGCTGGCTTGGCTTTCAACTCAGCAAAAGCCTGTTCAGAAATGTACTTTGCATCAGCAACAAAGCGAAGCACCTCAGTGGTGGCCGGTTTGAGAACGCCAGTGGCTTTGCGAGTAATCTGCTTAAGCTTAGGGGCCCCTGCGGCACCTAGCAAGTGAAGCCTCGTCACTCGGGAGACCGTGGCCGTGCCACGGAGCAATTGCAATGATACCTTAGTGGGGGGGTTTCTCTCAATGGGCTTGCTTACCCAATCCCAGTCCCCACAGGCAACAACAGCAATGGCCGCCGAAGGGAAGGCAGCTGATACAGTACAAAGTTCCTCAAGCTGTTCCTTGGACTGCACAAGTACTACAGCTTTAAGGTCAGGCTTCTTGGCATCAAATTGCGCGAACACCTGAGCAGGCGAGAGTACAGGACCATCCCAATCCTGTTGCCGGAGTTTCAACTCTACGAGTGGGGCGGAAGGCTTAGGGGCCTTAGGGGGGCCAGAGGTTCCATCCTCCGTGTTGCTAGGCGGATTCGGGGTCTTAGGGGGGCTAACGGGTTGTGTCCTAGGCGCTCCCCTTCCTTTCCCGATGCGCTCAGCGACCTGAACGGTGCGTGTCGGATTTGTCGTCGCGGCATCCCCAGAGCCCACAGAGCCCTGCCGCTGATCCCCTGCCGTGCCCTGCAAAAGACTTGTCAACTGAGTCAATGCTTCAGGGTCACCTCCAAGTAGGCTGAGCAATTCCTGGAGTAGAGCAAGAATCCGAACAAGATCGAACCCTGACTCCTGTCGTCGTCGGTTGGTGGATCTACTGCCTCCTCCGGTAGGAGGTCCTGGATTCGAGGCTTCACCTACGCGCTGTGCCCGAAATGGGTCAAAATCATCGGGTCGTACAACACTACCAGAAGGCAACAAACAGCTCAGATACTTCGCTACACTATTGGGGCTATAGTGTCCCGCCGGACCGGCGAGGACGGGATCTGTGTTCCGGCTAGAGTGGGGATGCTCGAGAATCAATGGCAATTGATGTGGGTCCATCCAGAATTAATTGTCAAAGCTGAAGAGATGCAGGAATTGCTAATCCGAACTTTTTCTTCATCAGCACGCTGAAGGGCGGGAAGTCCCCACGGGAACTGTGGATTGCGAAGCCCTGTACTGGCAAAAAAGTGTTGGAAGGAGGCGACAGCATAGCACTCAAAACACGCATCAACTTAATGTCAGCGCGAACTTTCATCAACACTCTAGCGTCAGTCAAATCGTGTGACTCGGCAAGACATGCTTCACATCTCCTGCACTTGAAACCCATTGAGCCGACAGCTCTCGCGACTCGCCCGGAGCCCGAAAAGAAGTCAGCGAAATATCGGCCGCGACTCAGCGGCCAGGAAGAGGTATATCCGGATAGCTTTGGCCGAGCATAATTTCCGATAGGTATCGCTCTGCTGCTCGACAGGTCAACTGCACGTTCAAGTCCAACTTTTGCCACGTCGCAGCTAACCTGCCCGCCTTTTCGCAACGAGCAACACTCTTTCGACTCTGCCAGCCTCCTCGTTTCTGCACCTCCTCCTGTGTTCTCAGGTTCTTCGCCCGGTCGATGCTGGGGCCCGAGTGCCTGGCCTGATACGGGACCAGGGATATCTGCAAATCCTGACAGCAGCTGTGAAAGACAGAGAGGTACTCGGCGTAGTCGAAGCTCCACGCTTTGTCGAGCTTCGGGCCCCTCGTCAGCTCTTCCAGCAAAGGGCTGGCGAACTGCAGCCATGCAGAGTCCAGCATCACCGAGTCGTCCTTCGTCCCCGTCTTCGACACATCCGAGGTCTCCGAGAGGCTCGTCACCACCGACCAGTGACCAGTTACACCGCTGGTCGGCCTGGGTTACCCAACCGACGAAGCTTGAGAAGGGTACCCGGACGGTGGTAGGTCGAGACCTGGAGGAGGTTGAACAAGGCCTTCGCCACATGTCCTCGGACGACCATGCGCCAACTGACAGCCGCCCACACTGCAATGGGATAGGCAAGCCTCGAGCGAGATGGGCACAACTTGCGCCATCCCTGCAGGCTCCTCCATGCCCGGGGAATCTTCCTCGAGCCGAGGCGCCCAAACTGGGGATGTTTGTCCATGAGCGCCGCTAGGGCTAGGGTGTAGTCTCCCACAGAACTCCCATCCCCAGAACGGTAACTCGTGTTGAAGAAGGTCACCAGAACCGAATCCACTTCCTCGTCCGTTCCGAACCGGAGCTTGTTGTCTTTGACAAACTGGTGTAGCTCTCGCAACCTCCTCTGGTAGTTCTCTCGAACTTTGGCCGACACTGCAGCCTCCTCCAAGGAAGTGACTTTGCTCTTCATCGTTGCATCGACGGTCCTCCTGAGCAGCCTTTTTGGCCTGCTTTTCAGCGTGCGCTCGCTGCCGGCGGAGTGCACGTCCGCGACCTCGGATGAAGTGCTGGCGCTCTCGCTTGGATCCTCCTCCACTCGATCCTTGCGTACTTGTGGAGTCCTTCTCAGCTCCACCTCCAACGAAGGCAGAGCCAAGGGTTCCACATTGTTCTCGGTCAGCCTTTGGGTAAGCCCTTGACTCACCCCGAGGTGCTTGTTGCGCTTCTTTCCCGAAGTGGGTTCGATAGCTTGGAAGTCTCTGTTCAGGGTCAAGGTTCGTTTTCGACTGCTTCCCGCACCCGAAGAGGTGACAGAAAGCGTTCCCGTTTCGGAGCCACAGAAGCTGGGTGAGGCTGCCTGGTCGCTCACCGAGCAGCTGAGCGTCCTTGCCCTCTTTCCTGGCATCTGCAAATTCACCCCTCAGGCTCTGCAGACTTGAAGGCGATGTTTCATCGGCCCATGCATCGACAAGCTGGTCTACAAGTAGCTTTGAATCCTTGCAATCGTCAAACTCCCTGGAACCCTCATCGGCAATGTTCAGTTCCGAAGGTATCCACCGTATGCTGACATGAACATTCCTTGCAAAGAGGAAGGCACTGAACTCTCTGAGAACCTTGAGGATTTTGAAGTTGCGAGACCGACCGCGACCAAAGGCAAGCACAACTGAAAGATTGTCGCAGAGAGCAAGCTGGCGAATGCCATGTCCATACCGCGTAAGCAGCACCCTCTTCACTCCCTTCAGCACGGCACGGGCCTCCAACACGAGGATGTCCTCCTTGTAGGCCCACCTTCCTTGCATCTTTGGGCTCCAAAGATGTCGACGTAGGCCCGCTGATGGAACTTCGACAAAACTATCATCAACTACCCAGCCTGCCTCGAGCAAAGAAGAGTGGCCCTCGGACGACAACCACCGTCCACCTGCATCCTGTCTGAAGCCAGCACACTCCAAAGCGGATTCTCTAGCAGAATGGGGGCCAATGCGCTTGAACCTGGACCGCTCGGGCCTCCGACCGCATTCAGCAACCTCCTCGGCCGGCCAATATGCCTGGCAGACACCGAACCCCGAGAGGCTCGTGTCAGAGGAGGTGACCAGCTTGTTCCACGGGCGCCAAAAATCTTGCACCAGCATAAAACGGACACCCTTGCATGCCTCAAGCTCGGAAATAACACTTGGCCAAAGCTTCCCCACAGATTGGTAGTGTTTTCAAATAAAAGGATACACACTGTACAGAATGCAAAGGGAGCACCGATTCATCAAGGCACAGAAGGTAAGATGCCCTACCAGGACTTCCAAGGCCCTGCCTGCGCAACGGCCCCGTCGTAAAATGCCACATATGGACTGATGTACCTTCCATAGTCGAGCACTGGTAATTCGGCTCCGAAGTTTTACACCATCCACTGCACAGCCAAGGGCTTCAACCGAACCACTCTTAACTTCACTTGCATGCTTGCATGGAGCTCAAGTCCCAGACCATTGAACTTTTCGGTCAGCTCCCGCATGGCCTGTTCGATGCATCCACTCTCCAGTCCAAAGACCCCCAAGTTGTCAACATACACGTAAAACTGAGTAATATCCCGACCCTCCCAGCCCGCGCGAAGTATAAGCGGAGGGCCACGATCATGAAGGAGTCGGGCCTCAGACAATAGCGAGCACGAATGGCTCACCCGCTCATTGGCCCTCTGTGCAAAGTAAAGGGACCAGGAGAAGCCCTGGCACAAACTTCCAGCACACGGCCAAACGGGATCCAAGGGCCCAACGAACTTGCCATCCACATAAGAATTCTCGAGGTTAACCACGTTTGCAGGAACAGGCTCCCATGCGAAGTAACGAGCCAGCCACAACGGAACCCTCATTCGGTGGAAGCAATCCTTAACATCGCTAAGCCCAAGGTAGGTGACCAGCCTGTCAATTTCATCCGGGTCCGCGAAAACACCGTTCTCAAAGACGACCTCAATCCGGCCAAAACTCTCGCTGCTCATGAGGCTGACACCAGGTGCCTTGAACATGAGGTTGGACAGTCTGGCATCGGTTATCAGCCTCAATCTGGTACGAGAGCTCTTCCAAACGAAAAACACACCGACTTTGCAGGCAGGCTTGGTAGTGTACATGAAGTAATGAATGCCATCGAGCCGGCGTACAAGGTCGTTGTAGACCTTCTTGTTGAACCTGAGCTTTGGGTCCCACTAAGGCCTCATATTAGCCTCCTGCTCAATCTCCGAACTCAACATCACCTCTGATTTCTCTTCGAGATAACGACAATCACTCTCAGGAAGGACATCCCGCAAAGGTGGACATCCACTGACATCACTAGGGATAAAGAGCAAGTCAGGATCGTAAGAGGCGAGCGTTTCGTTGGAGGGTACCCAATCGTAGGGAGAACCTCCATGGAGAAGCGAACGTAGTGCTTCCTCCGGACTGGCCAATTCACCACTGGGCTTTTGATCAAAGACCAAACCTTCCACACGTGACAAGGCCTGAACCTGCATCGGGCTGGCGTTGGCAAGGCTCTCATCTCGATCAGTCTTGCCAGCCATCCAATTCAAGGCTTTGACGACTTCGTTGCAGTTGCCGAAAGCCTTCCTAATTCGAGAACTCCTCTGCTGAACCACCCGACTTGAGTGAGGCAAAGAAGGTGGGATTGCAAAAAGCGGTAGGGGAAACAGTTGCCTCTCGCGCCCACTAGGCCAAGCAGCGGCGCCAGGCTGAACCGCTCCATCATGATGTCCCCCACGGTGTAAAGGTGACCCGGCCGAGGGACAGGCCTGGCCACCGCCTTGATGTCTAGGCATTGTCTTGCCCCCTGCCGCCTCGCCCCTTACCCTTCGGGGGCTTGGTCTTCGAGGGCTGACTCTCGCTGCCTTCGGCTCCTGTGTCATCTGCTGTTGCCAAAGGAGCACCCCGCAATTCCCGAACTTTCAAGCGAGCCTGTAGGAGTTCTAGCTCCTCCTTGTTCTTCTTAATCGCGTAGCTCCTGAAGACTGGGGACACAATGTCCTCCGGAGATCCTTGCCCTTGGAACACTTTGGCGTGCTCCCAGCTCGGCTTGTTAGGGTTCGTGTGTGCCTCTACCACACTCTGAACCCGCCTGCAGACAATCTCAAGGCTGATGAGTGCTGGGATGTTGACCTGGTCATGGGTACCGGCATAATGGATAGCGTCGGTCAACACCATAAGCTCATGGTAGATGCGATCGGTGGGTTCCACATGTTTCGTCCTACACCATAGCTGAAACCACTGCCGAACGTCTGCCCCATGGCGTTCAGCATGTGTGATGAAGTGCAATGCGGTCAAAGGTCCGGATATGGGAACGTTGCTGAACACTGGCGTATAGGACTCCTTGCATACGTCCCGCCACCTCTTGAATCGGTCTCCATGTTCATCGAAATCCACCCATAAAGTACGAACTTCCTCGTCCTTGTCCTGGACCTTGTCCTTCGCCGCGCTCTCACCACCATCGTCAATCAATCTGAGGTCCTTCGCCGGCTCCTCAACCTTCGGCGGCACTGCTCCAAACAAGGCCAGCCGCCTGCTTGCGAAATCGCCGGCGTCCTCAACTTTGATAAGCTCGGCTTCCACCCAGACACCCCCTCGGAGAACCAAGGCTGTCCTCTCGCCAACCTGCACATCTGTTTCGGGGCTCACGAAAATCTCCTGCCCCAGAACGAGGCCCCCAAGGGGTTCGGCTGACAACCAAACCCAGCCCTCCGAAGCAGGTCTCATCTGAGCAACTGGAGCCTTGATTCCGGCGTCCTGCTTTCCATCAGCTTGGTTACCGGTGGCGCGAGTTCCCGGCCCCTTGCCGTGCAGTCGCCGTTGAACTAGCATGCGCCCTAGAAACACGGTAGGATCAGCTATCACTTTGTTCTTCAGAAGAATCCCTGTAGGCCTCCAGGCACCCGAGGCGAACACCTCGTCGCCAAGCTCCTGGATGGCCAGCCCGATCATTTCCTTCATCTCCTCCTCCTCGAGTTCCTGGCTGAAACGATACACGGATCCGCCCACCCTGGACCAATACTTGAAATCTACATCTTTGATTCGAAATAATCACATCCAGGATCGCCGTGACCCGAAAAATCTTCCAGGTATACATCATGATCAGCTGTGACAATGACCCACTTCATCTCGCTGCTTTTCCACAACAGCACTCGCTCGTGGTACATCCCATCATCAGAGAAGTAGGCAGCCACATGTTGGCCTGGCATGCACTTGGACAAATCCTCTGCCTTTCCTCCTCGGGCTATCAATCTGCTCACCATTTCGAGCAGGCCTGCTTGATATAGCAAGGTATCCAAAGAGAATGGTTATCACCAGCCCTTGGAGGATACAAAGGCCAAGGAGCAAATCAGAGTTCTCAGCAGGGGTGCACTTGCAATCACACGTGACCTCGCACGAACAGGCCTCTGGCTTCAGAACACTAGTGGAGCTCCGTTCAGCCAAGCGCAGCAACCATGCAAGCAGGACTGCTTCTATCTTCATCCTTGGAAAGAAGAGCCTTCGAGAAAGGAAGCATGTACATGCAACAAGAAGCGACACACATGGCCTCTGATGCACATTCACGTGTTTCACACTGACATGACATTTCGCTCAACCCAGAAAACTAAAACAACAAAATTGGGGCCCCACAACATTTCGACAGCCCTGGCAGCAACTGTCAGAGAAAACCCACTACTGAAAGCGTTGAGCTTAGCACAAAGATGTTGGGCTGCCCGAACTTCATAGCGGCATCCAGTAAGAGCTGGAGATCTTGGAGAATCAAGAATGCAAACGGCAGTTTCCAGACAAACCCGACAACAAACTAAGCTTCTCACAGGCTGGCAAGAAATGCCAGCCTCCTGCCTGAAAGAGAGCCCACATTCAGCGAACCTGGCCAAGTGCAGTTTCACCGAAACGGCATTCCAAAAACCATGGAGACTGAGCGCCACTCGCAGTTTAAAGCCGAAGAAGTCAGCGCGTCGAGGCCAGTGGGTCTCGAGAGAAAATGCCGACAGACGTGCCCGTTCTGAGCCATGAGGAAAACAGCTAAGCTGCCACCGCCGCGACTACGACACTGCGCATGTGCCAGCCAGCAGAGCCGGCGAAACAAAGACAAGAAAGAAAAACGACAACAGCGGCAATAGCAACAACGACGACGACGACAACGACGAGGACGGGGACGACGACGACGATGACGACGATGACGACGACTACGAAGACGAGGACGAGGGCGACCGCAACAACAACAACAACTACAACCACAACTACAACCACAACTACATTCATTCACACGCAGCGGGAGGATACTGTCTGAGGTGAAACTTAAAGTCCACGCTTTGCGAGGGATCGACCTGCTGCTCTGCTTGCTACTTGCGCGGTCACTTCATGACGAGCCGTGCCTTAACACAGCACTCGCACACGCTCCGCCCCTCAAGGCTGCAAGCAATGAAGTCGGAATCGGACGTGTCTTCAGTGACTCGAGCTGCAGACTCTGGCACTAATGAAGTAGTTAACCGGCTGATTTGCAATGTATCGCTGACTGATTGGCGACGTCCATTTTGCACACTGCTGTCTCGCGAGAGTGTCTAGCCTCGCTGTGAAGGCTCGGTACGAACCACTAGCTCTATGTTATAGTAGAGGCGGTGAGGCAATGAAACACTCAGCAGAGGCAGGCCAGGCGCCATTTCCAGACCGTTGTTGCTATTTGTAGATGGCGGAGCAACTCCTGCCGGACTTGTGCTGGTGACATGAAGCTCTCCTGTCCCTGGATGGGAGATCGTTGAGGTCACAGCCTTTGGCGGTGGTCCCAGGGGAGAAACTCCTCCCGGGACTCCACCTTTCACTGGCACTCCAGGTGCCTTACCTGGGCCCGGTGTCCGATCTGTGCTAGATCCACTTCCTGACAGGTTAACAGGCATCGGAGGCGGCGGGCCCTTAGGCCCAGCTGCTTTAGGGGCTGCTTTAGGGGCTGCTGTGTCTTCGGAGTCGGACTCCCGAATGGCGTCACTGGCTGGCGGCGACCTGGATAGGTGGGGCCGACGTCGCACTGGAGGAGGGGTTCGGGAGGTCGCTCTGCTGCCACTCTTCTTCGGTGTTTCAGGCATGGCTTCTACAGTCGAGACAGCTGGTGAGTTGAGCCTGTACGAGAAGGCAAGTAGAGCTTCCAGAAAACTTTTGGCTGACAACTCACTTGCAGATCCGGGCCCACGACTGCGCACGGAGCTTCACATGCGACCTCGGGGTATACTTGCTGTCTGGTGATGAAATTGAAGTGACCTTCAGCCTCATAACACAGATTTTTGCGTGAGCAGCTGCATTATCAGTGTGGGGAGGGACTCCACCATTAGGTGAGGGTCCTCACGATCAGAGCGGCCTGTTGTCGCCTCCGTACTTAGTACCTGATTTCAGGCTCTGGTAGTACTCTATGACAGAAGGGGGCACTTCGGAAGGGGTGAGAATGACGCCGTTCTTGCTACGGAAAAATTGCACCCCTACCTGCATGGCTCTGCGTGGATCGACCGCTACCAGCATCGACGAGCTATCTCTGAATCCTGAAACACCAGGTCTCCCATAGTCCCGATCCGAGACGAAGTGAACATGCTGTCGTCCCTCTCTGCCACGTCCGCCTTTGCCGCGGCCCTTGGAAATCTTGTTCTGAGGCAGAAGGCCTCGTTGGCGTATGGAGTCATACAAGGACCAGAATGTGCCATGATACAGCATTCTGGGGAGCATCTCCTCCGTGAGTTCCTCCAACACCTCATTGGAGTCCACATCAGAGCGAGAATGTCCTTGCAGAGCCCTGATGTACTTCTGGCCTTGGCAATCGCCCAGCTCGTACCTGCCTTTTGCGTTACTCCGAACGACCTCCATGAGGTCGCCTGCCGTGGCGTGCTGGGCCTGCACTCTTGGCCATCTCAGGACGTCCTCTAATTTGGCCCAACCAGCTGAAGTGACGCTGATGTAGGGTTTATGTCCGTGCCGGAGCGAAGCTGCTAGAGCCTTCGAGACTTCGAACGAGAAGCTGGTCTCCGGCTTCGTAGAGGCAGTGCAATAGTCCCCTAGATCGCCTGGTTGGCCCTCCCAGGCCACTATAGTGGAGCTACGTGGCGTTGTTGAGCTGTGGTCAATCTCTGACGCCATGGTCGGGGGAGAAACTCCACCCTGTGAGCTGGACGCCTGCTCACAAACCGGAAGGGGAGCAACTCCTCCTTCCTTGACTCCACTTGACGAGGCTTCGCCAGGCAGCTCGTATCCCAACGCCAAAAAGGATTCCCGTGCTTGTCTCAGTGGTATCTCCAACAAGCCACTCCACTCTCGGAGGTACTCACCTAAGGTGAGTGTCTCCTTGGTTGATATTTGCAGTAGCAGCGCTCGGATTTTGACTGCTTCATAGGAGTATATCAGTTGGTTTGTTTTCTTACCACGTTTTTGCGATCCAGAGTGCGCAGCCTCCACCTCAAACATGGGCCGCACGAATATGTGCCGAGGTCCTATCCTCACCAGACAACTGTAACCGGCAGCAAGATGCCTGTTTGACATCCTGTGAAGATACACGCCTGGTCGTGCCTCGAAGCTTCGCGTGCCGGAGAGGTCAGGTGTCGAAGGTAGTAGCCTGCCTGTGGCCAGTATCCCATGCAAACATTCCAGGTGTGTGCCGTGGAACGCAACCTCGCTGTCCCCTGCAGGAAGAATGTTCGGTGAAGAATACTCAAAACGAAACCACCCATTCTCCTCAGCTGTGGGATATCCAAGCTTCGGCTGCAGAGGCTCATTGGCAAGTCCCCGGCGAGAGGCCAGGAAGGTCTCCAGGAGAGCATTGGCTACCTCCGGGGAGGGTCGTTCCACCTGATTGAGGCCATCTCGCAGCTGCTGAGTTACTGTCACCATAATTCGGTGATTGTTCAGGTCAGTGATGTTCCCATCACAGTCTGAAATCAGACTGGGAAAGGGGGTATAACCAGCTGACTGAAGAACTTTGATCGCAGCTTCCGTGATGGGGTCCCCCGAGGGAGGATCTCCACTCTTGGCCTTTGCTGCTGGGGGAGTATCTCCACCCTCGCTTTGCCCTGTACTTCTTTTCTTGGAAGGAGGAGGAGGGGGAGTGACTCCACCCTTTCCGCTTCCCAGCTCTTCCTGTCCACCAGTACCTTTAGAGACTCCTTTATATGCAGGATAGCTTTCGCCGTGAGCACGAGCGGAGCGCCTCCACTGGCGCAGGAAATTGCGATACGTGACATGCGGAAGTTGTTCACGTATCCGTCGCTGGCAGAATTCCTCGTACTCCGCTTGAAACGAGGGATCCTGTGTTGACTCAGGTCTGGACATGATGCTGAGTCTTGAGAGAAAGCTGCGGTTGTTGGCTCAAGCTGGCTTCTAAGCAGGCAGCTGGGCCTAGGCCACTGAGCTCCAGACCACCACGAGGAGACCTGCATCACGGATGGTGGATTGCTGTTGGCTCAGTGTAGCTCAGTGCAGGCAGAATTATTGCAGGCAGCGACTCAAAGCTTTTAAAAACCCCTAGGGAGAGACTCCGCCAGCTGTACACCCCTCGTTGGGGGAGAAGCTCCACCAACTAGGGGAGAAGCTCCACCTGTGACTCTTTAGTTCAAAAACCCCTGGGGAGTAACTCCGCCAGCTCTACGCCTAACGAGGGAGAAACTCCTCTATTGTTACAGGAGCTCTTGCTTAGGGAGCATCTCCTCTTCTCACTTGGCTCAGGAAGTGGCGGCCATGAGGTGATTGTAAGATACCTCCCACGTCGCCGAGGCCAGGTTAAGTCTGCCGTCTTCAGCAAAAAACTGAGACCTCAACGTCTGCACATCAGCTTGATAGGCCTCTTGGTACTCAGCAGGGAGATATTTGGCGATGTATCCCGTGATATGGGATTCTCGTTCCATTAGCTCCAAGTCGTACCGGTGGTAACCGAGGCTTGCTGGGGAAATCAGGTCTCCAGCGTGGATGCGAACCAAAGAGAGGTACTGCATCCCCTGTTCGACCAGGGCTCTTCGTCTTCTGTGCCGGATTTGTCCCCATTCATCGATGCCCGATATGGAGTGGAGGTGTGTGAGCACCTTTCGAATACCACCTTCCGGGAGTATCTCCACGGCAAGGTTCAGGATCTCATCCTTAGTGATGAGCCCAAGCCCCTTCACTCTCTCTAGCAGCTCTGTGAGCACGGCCCAGGGGAGTATCTCCACACCTTGGGACTTCTGGTGCAGAAAGTGCACCGCTGCTATCGTCGGGAGCAGCATCATGGCCGGTCGAGTTGGCGTCTGATCATACATGGTCGAGGAGTTGAACCACAGTCTAATTGATTAGCTTTTGAGCCTGAGAGCTTCGTCATGGAAGAACATGTGCAGCAATTCAAGCGGTGCCAACATGAGTGCAGTGCTCCGCGGGAGGGCCTCCTCGCCATGCGTCGAAGACGCTTCAATCTCCTCACGAGCATGAGCATGCTAGGGCAATGGGCTAGGTGGGAGCAACTCCTCTTCGTAAGATTTGCTTCGCTTCTACTGAGCTCTTGGTTCCAGTCCCGCCCACTCGTGGGGCAGAGCTGAAGAGATCTTGTCCTCTGGAGAAGATCAGGAGAGCAAATCACGAATCTGACGAACCAGCGGCGATGGCTGAGTTCCCATTCGCTGGAAATCCGCGTTTATGAGCGAAAATGCAGTGTTGCCAATTAAGGACTGCAAAGTTTCCTGCAGTTCAGATGTGGCCGCCCTGGTTGACAGTTGGATCTGGATTCGGACCGGACCTCCCGTCATGCCTTCGGTCAATGGCCGCGAGGTTTTGAAGAGCTTGATGTGTTCCGGATCTGAGGATATTCTAGTGATTGCGTCCCCCAGGCCTGAAACGACTTGAGCCGTGGTGAGAGGGTCTTCCACCGTCTCGGTCATCTTCTGATCGGTGGGGCTCCACTCCAGGAACGGCCATTCGCCGTCCTGCGTCATCAGCTCATCGTTCTGCAGGCGCTCCTGTATGCTCTTATCACGGCTGGTAGTCACCAATCTCTCCTTGAGTTCACGGAGAAACTTCAGGGTCAAAGCTGCCCTGGGAGGAATCCCGATGGGACTGTTCTTGATTCGCTGAGATTCCTCGTAAAGATGAGGTAGGATCGAGTGATCTTCGGTTCGGACATAAGAGACGAATGTCACATCCGAGGCGATCGCTGTGATTTGCTCATCATGTCGGAGCGCCAGCCGCGCTATTGCGTTGATCAGCTCTTGCGATACATTGCCTTGTGCCTGGTGATTGTTTCCACCGTTCCCGTTTTGCACTCTGGCTGCTCCTCTCCCTCGACCTCCGCTTCCTCGTCCCCTGCTTCTGCCCCCTCTTTTTTGTCCTTTGCCGCCCTGCTGGGGAGTAACTCCACCGCGTTGGCGTTTCAGGGGAGAATCTCCTCCTGAGGGGGCGGCCTCTCCCCTTTTAGAGGAGAAGCTCTCATCCATCGAGGCTCGCTGGAAGAGCTCTTGCAGAGACATTGTTCGGGTGAATGTCTACGGCGTGGAGCTCGTGAGAGACGGCGCTGCGAGATAAGAAAATGACGTAGCAATGTTGTTGCAGCAGGGGATCTTCAAGGGTGCAGGGGCTAGGAGGGTGAGAGTCATCGCCAATATACCAAGAATCTAGTTTGTGTACTGCTGCTCGATAATGACCACTAGTGGCCTCCATGCCTAGGTGAATGATTACTGCCTCAGTTGTGTAGGTACAGAAGGAACTTCGGGAAGTGTGATCTAGGAAGACAGGAATCTGAACTTGCTGTGGAATGGCAATGCAGTGTGATCCTTTGCTTCACCTGCAAATCTCGGTAAGGCTAAGCACACCTGTTGTGCAGCTTCTATGAGAGCACATGAGCGCTCCTGAGACGACCATGCCACTAGCATGTCCTGCAGGTTGGGCTTGATCGCCGTGGCGAGATGAATGGGAGAACCCCCTTCTTCATCGACTATCACACCCTCTGGAACTGATGCTCGAGTTTCCCACTGTCCAAATTTTGATGCAGAGAGATTCCGAAACACTTGCTGCAGGAACTCTGCAGAATCATGCTGTCCTCCGTCAAAGAGCCAGCCCGTGGTGAGCTCCGAGAAGACTCTGTGTTCAGGGGTTATTCTCGCGAGTAGACTGATCCGAGATGCCTCGTGAAAAGGCGCCTCTGTGGGATCAGATAGCCAGTGCAGACACTGTAGACCTGAGTTGGCATAGCAGTGGTTGAGAGTGTTGGCTAGCAGGAGAAAGCCTTCCAGTCTAAATTCGGGAAGGGGAATACCTGGCATTGAATCTGTGGGCTTCTTTGTGGCTGTCTTCGCCGAGGTCGTGGGCCTTGCTCGAGTATATTCTCGGGGCTGCTTACTGAGCTGCTGACGCTCTACCTCCTGCAGTACGTGCACCTGCAGTAGTGGAACGCACTGCTGAGCATGTCTACCCGGGGCATCCACACGGAGTTTGCAATAGCGACAGCTATCTCCTTTGTGAAAGAAGACCTTAAACTGAGCAAGTCTTGGTTGGAGAGTTTTCTCAAGCTTGGCCATCACTTCAGGATGCTGCTTGTTTAGGTGCTGTTTGGCTCCTTTCTGACCAACAAGGACCTGACCGCAGAGTGCACAGTGCTCCATCAGGTAATCATGGAACACCGGATTTCGAGCTGCTCCTTCCGGATTTTCCTGAGCATCAGACTGTAGACTTTCTGTAAGTGAAATCCGGTTCTGGGCTTCTAGAGGGAGCTCTTCCTGCTGTCGAAGCAAGAGCTCTACCCGAGGACATGTAGAAGCTTCGACGTGTTTGCGCAGAGAGAATACTGTTCGGAATGTTGCTCTACAGGCGATGCAGGTTGCTGACCCTGGCATTGAATGCAAAATAGGGTCAAATCTGGGTCCTTTCAAGCTTTGCTGCGAATCTGGGTGGGCCTTCTGCAGGTGGCGACGGAGTGCCCCGGTGCCAGAGAGACAAGCTCCACACTCGCCGCAGGTCAGGATCTTATCCTCTACTGATTGCGAGGAGAAGTCAATGGCAAGGCCTTCCAGAGCCTGGCTGATTGCCTCAGCGCGCAGCTTGTAGTGTGGGAGAAGCTGAGGATCTGAGTGTTGCTGTCTCTTAATGAACTGTGTAAGCCTCTTTTGCAGCTGCTCCTTCACGTGAGGAATCCGTACTCTCCGGAGTAACTCCTGGTTGGATTCCTTCGTTTCCTGGGAGTAGCTCCGCAGGACAAACCGAAGTTGGTACATCATGTGTGAATGGAGCTTCTGCAATCCCTGCTGTGTCATTCCTACCACGTGAAGGGCATACAGAGCAGAGGCCCACGCAGTTATTGTCCAAATTGACAGACGACGTCTGTCTGATAGGACTCGATGGTTCCTAACTGCATAGGCGACTTCTGACATTGCTAGCTTACTGGATGACAGCCGATGTTTAAGGGTCTTCATTTCATAGTCATGATAAGAAAGAATGACCCCCAGGGATGGGACCTGGTACCGCAGCGATATCAACTTGCCCGAAGGGAGTTCCACAAACTTCTCTCCATCTACCTGGCGAAATAGCTTTTTCCTAATTGTCGAGGCTGAACCTCCTTGTAGCTGCAGCAGTATTGCTGACTTGGACGTATTGACCTTGAACCCAAGTTCAACCAATTGATCCAGAAGAAGGTCGCAGTACCCTAGTGCTGTAATGAGGCCAGACTCAGACTCGAAATGCGACTGAATCAAGCTGTCATCCGCATACATGGTGAGAAGTTTAACTAGTTCGGTGGGGCTGATTTTTCCAGAGAGCTTCCTAAAGAGAAGCCCGGATGCAAAGGCGAACAGGGAAGGTGCAAGCTTGCATCCCTGCTTGATTCCCCTGCGTGTGGCTATCTCAAAGCTCTGATCGCTGGCTGTCATCTTGTACAAGGCTTTGATGTGGAGATGGCCCACCACCTCTATAAGAAGAGGGTCTGCTTGTTCAGCTTCCAGAGCTTCTCTTAATCGTAGCCTGTCCACAGTGTCAAAAGCTTTGCTCATGTCAACGCTCATCGTGAGACTGCCCCTGAGCTTAAGCCCCTGTTGTCCCTTACCAGCCGCTCTAGTTGTAAGGGCCTGCCTGAACCTGGCCTGATCCACATGTGTGAGGGACTTACAGATCGCCTCCTCTGTGCCCCTACCTGGTACGAAGCCAAACTGAGAGACTCCTTGCATTGCTTGATGGAGGGTGGACTTGAGTCTCTGCCTCACAAGTCCTGCCAGGACCTTGCCCTCAGGTGCTATCACCCCGATCGGACGGAGTGATGTTGGCTTATCTGGTTTCTTGGGGGGCTTTGGGAGCCAAGAGATCTGTGACGAGGTGACGCTGTCCGAAAGCCTTCCTGCAGTGACTTCCCTATTGAGAGTGTCTGAGATGAGCCGAATAGCGTTGGGGCCTAGGGAGCGCCAAGCTACTATGGGAGGACTTTCTTTAGGAACTGCTTTGCCAAGCTTTATAGTGCCTAGCTGTTCTTGAACTTCTTGCTCGGTGATGTGCAGGCTGCCTTGTATCCCTGTGAGCGGGCAGTCGTCCCCTGCTCCAAACAGTTCAATGGAGTATTCCTCTAATTGTCTACGTTCTTCCTTGGCTGTTAAGAAGCGACCCTCTGAGTCACGTAGCTGAACTCTTTCCTGAGGCCTCCCCGACCGGAAGCGCTTGATCACCTTGTAGAGGGAATGACTCCCGTCTTGCTTGGATTTAAGCTCTGCCTGCTCGAGTTGTTCATCTATTTCCTGTCTCCGCCTTTCCTGCTTCTGACGCTTTGCTACCCTCGCCTGTGCACTTTGCTGAGACAGCGACAGCCAGCAGCGCAATACCATTCGGACCTGCAACTCCGGCAAGAACTCTGCTAAGACCTTGACTGACATTGGGAGTGAGCGCAACACTGTGCGCTCTGCCCAAATGCTGAGATCTGATCTTTGTGCTGCTCCCTTTCTCTTGGGAAAGTGAGTCGCGAGGGCTGAGTTCATTGCTTGATGGAGACTCTGCCAGGTTTGGGGATGATCCTGAAGGAGGGAGTCTACCTCCCTGTCAAATGCCTGTATTTTCGGGGAACGGTGTCTGTAGCAGTCCTCCATTGCCTGCTGGTCATAGGGTTTTGGGGCTTGGGCGGAGTATCTCCTGCTGTGCCTCAGTTTACCAAGAAGGGGGAAATGCCTACTACCATCCCTCCAGGATGCCACTGGGAAGGTCCTTAGTGGCCGGCAAAACCTGGCAGGGCCTTGGGACTGTGCAATCCTGACAAACGAGAAGTCAATCTGTGAAACAGAGTTGCCTTGTTCGTGGGTGGCTGGTCTATGCACTCCCCAAGTGTTGGTTGCGACTAACTGGTGCTCCGACAGTAGGGTCTGGAGATCCTTAGATCCACGATGCCCTAGTCTGCAAGCCTGGATCGTGCATGGCCCTACGTGTTTGTTGTCGGTCTTGAGCGAGGAGTTAAAATCTCCTAGCACAAGGAGAGTGTTGCGATTGGTAACAGCTCGGATGGACTTACTTAGGGCGTGAAGGGTCTGCTTCCGGGTTTCCTTATTCTGAGCGACTGTCTCCTTAGAGCGCCAAACGTATTGATAGCAGCTGAAGACGTTCAGTGAGATGCCGTTGCTCGGCACCCGGACCTGGAGAACTCTTCCTGGAACAACCTCGTTGTAGCGAAGATCCTGTGACTTGCACAGCGTGGAGTGCACCATTATGAGGACCCCGGCTCCCTTCTCCCCTGTGGAGCCAGAGCTGATCACGTGCCAACCTGACTTGCTGAATTGCCATGAGCCCCTCCAGTGTGTTTCCTGAATTGCTACCAGCTTCACATCCTGAAATGCTGCACTTTGCAGTACGGAGAGTAACTCTTCCCAAGCTGCTGTTGTGAGAGATCCTGCGTTCCAGGATAGATAGCTGAGATTCTTATCTTCTGTAAATTTTGAAGGCCGAGTCCTTCTGCCGGGATTGGTGGGCTTTACATGTGCCGGAGCAACTCCAAGCTCTGTTGACGACATCGTCCTTCCCTTGTAGACCGCACTACCTTCAAGCAGAGCTTTACGTGCTTCCCTTTGATAAGAGCGTTTACCCTTCCCTTTAGGAACGGGCTGATGCTTGGTCGAACCACTAGGCTGTTTCGCAGCACTCATGTTGAGTACGGCTCCTGTCGGCTTCGCAATACCGACAACCCTCACCTCTGGGAGATGTTAGAGAGCTGTAGATCTAGTACTCCCTCCCGGACTTGGGACCGGGACTGCTCAGGCGCTGACAAATGCCATGGCAAGAAAGGAAAAAGGCAACTGTACTAGCCTGACCTTTCCTGAGCCGAGAGGCTTACCACAACTACAACCACAACCACAACCACAACCACAACTCACAACCACCACAACCACCACAACCACCACCACCACCACCACCACCACAACAACAACAACCACAACCACAACCACAACCACAACCACAACCACAACCACAACCACCACCACAACAACAACCACCACAACCACAACCACAACCACAACCACAACCACAACCACAACCACAACCACAAC
>CAJNDT010001386.1:0-45000 GCA_905221615.1 Symbiodinium sp. CCMP2592
GATAGATAGGTAGCTAGATAGACACACACACACATATATATATATATATAGAGACAGCTTGGTCTGGGTCCATGCTTCATCCGGCAAAGCTCCTTTTGCTGCCGTCTGCTCTTGAAAAAAACAATGCTTCAGGCTTCAATTGCAGCCGATGACAATGGGGTGTTTGTTGGGACTTCAAGTCTGACGGTCATTGTGCGGCTTCGGTGTGACGGTCATTGTGCGGCTTCGGTGTAGGTTAGCCGTGCTGAGTGCAGACTGTCTGGAGCGAATCGTTTGCTGAGTGCACCCACTGAAAATCTCGATTTGCAGGACCAAATCCTGCAATCCTCATGGAAGCCCCGCACTCAGTCAGTGTGACCAGTGTTGCAGGCGGCGTTCCGGCTTTGCCAAGACTGTAGCCACTCCCAATATCATGTGCTGCATTCACTTGCGTGCCTTCCTCTTGTAGCCTGATGAAGATGATCCCTTAAACTTTGTAGAACCTCGTACCCGCAGCGTTGGCAAGGCATGAGAAGGGTTAATACGAACACGCCGAGGTCTGGCTTCATCGGTTGCTCCGGAGTCGGGGCCCTGCTTCAAGAGTGAACGGATGGAGAGGTTGAGCCTTCAAGCCGTGTCAGTTTCAGCTGTGTGTTGCAGTTCTGATCGTCCTGCCTTCAACATGTTCTGGAAGCTGCCATTGTACTGCTTGCCCCATTATTGGACCGCTGATCTAGTCACTAGTTCTGAGTCACTGGTGTCTTAGTGAATGCACCAGGTCCGTGCACGGCACTTGACCTGGGAGCTTTCAAGTGTGGATGGCCTGGGCCTTGTCGTCGGTTGGGCTGTACGTTGGCTTTTAGTTATAGGGTATTCGTGGCTAGAAGAATACTCGTAGGTTGAATGGGGATTTCTTAGGAGGTTAGGTTCAAAACTTCCCTTCTTCCTTTGCCCCATCAAGAGAGTACCAAAATACCTTAAGTGGGGAGCCTAGCACCTAGTAGCAGCCCTAGAGGCTCTTGTCTCCTGCCCTCTTGTTTGGGTGCTTGACCGTTAGCTCTCTGTGTGAAGCTTCCAGTAGACTCGGCATCAACATTAATTTATTTTGTTTTCACTTCTCTTTGATCCCAGCATGCCATATACTCGGTTGCGGGCTCCTGATGCTGCTTGCCTAAGATGTGACACCCTGGCACGCACTTCTTGCAAGAGGCGGCCGTGTCTTCGCTCAAGTGTGCTGCTTGCGTCGCCCGTTGCTGTCAGCCCTGAGCCATCATGTCCTCGTGGTTTGTGGCTATTCGACAGAGTCAGTGGGACGCCCTTTGGATGGATCTTGAGTTTATGGAGCTTGTAGATGTCAAGATCCAAGGGCCCGTCATGACGGCTAGTCCCCAGCAGGCAGTGTTCGCAACTCGAACAGATTGTGTAAGAGTATTCTTTTTGGTCATTGGCCGAGAACCCGAGGCTTTATTTGGGCTGGGTGTCCAGTCCTTTGAATTGAGGGATCAAGATGGTTTGAATTTACGATTCCTTTATGAAGTTGACCTTCTTGCAATATTCCTGAGATCTGAGGAGGCTCTTTTCTCCGAGGGCAGACGTCTCAAGCTCAACATCTCCCAAGCTCACGATCGAGCGGTGACCATGGCGGGCCACGTGAGCAAAGAGCTTCCGAAGCACTTCGTCCTCTTGCACATCACAATCAAAACAACCGCAGCTCTGACTGCCTTTCCGGAGTCCAAGTCTGGCCGCATTTTGCTTGGAGCTCTGCATTTCGGAGTGGATGATCGCAATGGCCCTGCCAACCTTCGTGGTCACTTCGGGTTGCTGTCCCCGAATTGGGATGTGTGCATCAGGACTCATGAGTTGGCGTGTGGTGTCAGCCCCGTGTGCTATGCCTTGAATGGCTCCCTGGGAGAGGTTACGCATTGGAGGTTCATCGTGGTCATGGAGACCCCGCCTGATGTGACCGCTGTGGCCAAGACTCCGACCGTGTCCGAAGTTCCGCACGGGGTGCTTGGCATTGGCATGAATTAGGTTCTTGTGGGTTCAACATAGTTTAAGGCATTCAGTGCCACCATCTTTTCAGGACCCTGCAACCTGGATGGCGCAGTATGTGCACAAGAACACTTTGGACAACAAAAAGATTCCGGTGACACACAGCTTGATCCTCTTCACGTCCGCGACGGATGCAGTCCTGGTGCACAACCTTTACAAGAAGGCCATGCTGGTGACCCATTTGGTGGAGCTTACTGTTCCGGCAAATGTGCTCCGAGACAACGAGGACTTTTAGTTTTCAAACACTTGATTAGCCAGTCCAAAGCAAGAGCCTCCGTCCCCAGCAACAGTAGAGGAGTTCTCTGTGCGTTGGGTATCCGGCTCCGATGCTCTGTGCACTTATTGGCTCCTGACGACAAAGTCTCCGACTGACAATTTGGTTGCGAATGTGAGCAAAGCCTACACCTGGTTGTGTGGCCAGTCGAAGGCCTTCATGCTCTCCCGTGGCAACCTGGAGGTGACTGCAGACGGCAGCTCGAGGGCCTTCAATGAGATTCTGCAGTCATTGCAGAGCAGCAGGTGCAGCTAGGGCGGGGGTTCCACAGTCCAGGGGTTGAACAATGCAAGCCATCTTGTTTAGTCGAAGTCTGCACGTGCAGAAGTAGCAGCCAGCTCGCCGCAAGGCGCAGTAAGCGTGCCAAGTCCTTGCAAAGCCAGCTCCGTGACATCAAGGCTGAGCTGGACGGCCTGAGCTATCCCGATCCTGAAACGGCCTCAGGGTCGAGCGATTCGACCGCCTGACTGTCGTCATAGTTTTCTCCGCGTGCATCGATTTGTCTCAGCATGTGGCTGGCATGTGCAGCAGATTTTGGAAGACAGCCCTGCGGCTTCATCGGTGCAACTTTTCATGTTTCGGTCAAGAGACAGAGTCGACTGAGCTCAGAGCGACAAAAGAAGTCGGATTCACTTTGTTGATGTTTCCACATGAAGTACTAGTGTTTGTGTGGGCGGGCGATCCGGTGGATGTGGGTCCATCTCCGTGTCTGAGACATTATTGCTAAATAAATGGAAGCAAGGTCCTGAGACGGCGGCTGGCCCCTGGCACTTCTGCGCTTCGTGGCATGGGCGCCAAGTCAGCTTTTCGGAGTCCTAGCCCTGAGTTAGCATTGCAGCCGCTTCCAATGTGCAAATTGGCGGTATGTGTAGAGAGTGTTCCATGGTTGTTGGAGGCAGGCCTGCTTTCTCTTCCGTCTATTCTTGCGGTCGCGGTCGCATGCTTGAGCCCCGAATCCCTAGACTCGTTTGTGTATTCGTTTGGCTGGGCTGGAAAGAACGTCCTTCAAATTAGGAGTTTAGCATGAATGTTGTGATGAGCATAGTTAACAGTGCATTCAGTGTCCGTGCACACTGCGTGCAGGATGTGTAACGATGCGGCCTGCCGGCTCCTCAGCCAGATGGGCCAGCTCGGCTTTACAATCCACGGTTGCCACCTGTAAACCGGAACATTCAAAGGGTCGGGTTTGGTCGAATGCCTTGGCCTGGTGTTAGATCTGATTGCCTCAGCCGTGTGTGGTGCATTCACACATGTTCCTTCTGACAATCTGTCTCTGACATGATGTTTTCGCAGTTTTGTTGCCTGCAGCTTGGATTAGGCTGATGCACAGACTGAGTTCCCAACATTTGTTTCGCATGTTATGCATGTCACAGGCATGACAGTCTCGGCAATTTGTTGATTTACTGCATTCGTCTACGATTTTACTTGCCAGCCTTCTTGGTGGTACTAGGGCGATCGTGTTGGATGAAGCACTGGTGATGGCTCCCAAGGGCAATCGTGTGAACTCCAGGCGCACTTTGAAGCGGCCTGCTGCCGCGAAGACTCGGGCTCGTCCAGAGCCTGTTCTCCCGAATATCACGGAGGAGAATTTTTGCTTGAAGACCTTCATCTCAGATCTCTGGCGGGCCCTTAATATCCGAAAGACGGATGAGACATCATGGTCCGTTCTCGAGGTTGCTACATCCGGCAGTGGCGTGTGGACAACGATCCATTGCTTGTGGATGATGTTGGGCAAGGCTTGGGTTCGGGAGCTCTATGCCCTCGAACAGGATGCAGTTGCAGCCCAGTTCTTGATGACAAACTTCGCTCCGCTTCATGTCTTCCAGGACTTTGTTGCACAAACCGCATGGCACAGTCCCGGGTTAAACTTCTGTAAGATTCTAAGATAAGAAGATTTCGCAGGAGGGTGTCCAGAATGACCGCAGCTTGTGGTGTTGGAAGCATGGCTGCAAGTGCACGGTGCCGGAGGGAGAGACGCTGTTCGTTGGGACGCACAATGACCGCAGCCTCCAGTCGGCGGTCATTCACGTCGCGGAGCGCAAGCCCAGAATCGCCCTCTTGACGACCGGACTGAAGCCTGTGTCTCAATTTCCGGACAGTTTCTGAGAACTTAATTAGCCGATTAGCCACAGTGCTTCTCCAGCCCAGGTGCGTCAGTGGCCGCGGCAATCAGGATCCTGAGCTCAACAAGGTCATGGAGCGCCTGAGTGCTTCGAGTGGCCCACTTGCTGCCACCAAGTGGGTGGTGGGCGATGCCTCTCCATTGCCCTGTGCGAGACAGAGGATTCTCTTCTACATCGCAGAGGCGAATATGGCTGAGAGGTTGGAGGACATGCAGAAGCGACTTCATGAGCGAGTCCAGGCCATGCCCAAGCATTGTGTGTCAAGCATGCTTCAGCCGCTGAATGTGACCTCCATTCCTGAGGAACTGTCTGTGACAGAGAAGGCCAATTTTGAATCACAGTATCACAAGGCCTTCTCGAAACAGCTTGCCAAAGCAATTCAGTGTGCCAAGCTCCCCAAGGATGTCCGGCTTCCGAAGACGCGGCCTTCGAGCAAGTTCTCCCATGCTTTGACCGCATGGGAATGTGCACAGGTCGATGTGCTCAGCCTTATGTTGGAGCACCAAATTTCCAGCGAAGGCTCCAGTGGCAACGGCAGGCCCAAGCTGGCAGATTATTCTCAGAGCCCCAACCGAGGCACGTTCTTCACCCGAGGTACTTGTGCCAACGTTTCAACGACCTCTAAGTGGTTCGAGTATGACTCGCAGACTCTCGTTTCGCCCGTCAGCTTCTTTAAGATACATGGCCATCAGATGAAGAAGCTCAAGGGATGTGAGGTGGGACATACCTTCTCGGAAGGAGATATCCGCCGCCTTGCTGGGAACGGGGTGACCTGCACCATGATGGTGTGTGCATTGACGCCTGTGCTGCTAGAGCTGGGCTATCTCGAACATGTTCCGCCGAGCTCCTAGGTCCTAGATGCTTTGTGGTCAGCAGTCGGAGCTTCATAGCCGAGGTTCAAAATTGTCTCCTGCAGAGGCTTTACTTTGCTCATGTCTTCGCACGCAGCACGAGTGTTGTCCTTGGGGCCCAACCCACATTTGCTCGCAGATGACTTTGGTTGCCAAGCTGTCGGTTTTGATTAGTTGCTTCGTGAAGCAATGTCCTCCACCGCCCCTCTTGAAGCATATTGGTCCACTTTCACAGGCTTGATGCGTCATGCTCAGGCGTGTGTCGACATCACCATGTTCTTCATTGCAGTGGATCCGGTTTTTAATGCCGTGCTTCATTATCAAAAAGAAATGCAGGCCCAAGGAATCCTCTTTCAGGGACCTAATCATCATATGCTGGCGCAGACCTGTGCTTCGAACGGGGTCCACCCCATGTGTCGGGTGATGTACACAGGCCCAAAGGGGAAGGTCGTGTTCAACCCAAAAAGTCCATCACCGTCCTTGCCAAGCAAGAATTCTGCCGTGGTGGGACAGATCACGAACCTGTCCCAGCTGAACTTGCTGGCAGCTTGCGGGGCTGATGTCATAGCAGTGGACATGCGAGAGGTACCTAAAGACTTGGAGGAGTACGTAAAGGGGAACATGCCGGGATACCAATTGGCCTTCGTGCAGCAGTATTGTTACCACAACCTCGGTGTGCCTTTGGGTGCGGAAAGCCATATCCTTGCCTTTAGCCGCCACGTTTCCAAGCAGGGGCGGGAAGGTCTTGTGCAGCTCATGTCCTTGAAGGTGCAGTGCATGGATTTTGGACAGCATGGACCTAGCAAGGAATGGATGTTGCGGGCAACATGCACCGCCGGTTCTGCTCAACCAAGCACTGAGCCAGCGGACGAACAAGGCTAGACTACTGTCCTTTTGTTTATAGACCAGCAGAGAGCTATAATAGGGTGTCGGCTTCGGGTTTGCTCAGTGTTTCGACGTCCTGTCTGAACCAGGCGAGACAGTTGGCCCTGGAGCGAAGAACAAGCGGACCTTCTCTGAATTGGTGGCCAAGGCATGTGAGAGCAGGTGGCTGCCAAGCGATTTGGATGAGAGTGTTGGTGGGAAGGTGCAGAAGCTTCTTCAGCATGTCGAGTCTGAAGCAAGCGACCTTATGAAGGTTCATTTGGCAATCTTGAAGAATCAGTCCAAGAAGCAAAAGTGGGAGAATCATGTCTTAGCGGCCGATGCCAGTAGTTTGCGCTTCAGCCACCACCGCGTGTATGTGGAAGAATTGCCCCCCATCAAGGCGAAGACTGTTGTCCTCACCTACCAGCCAGAACCCCCGAAGGGCAGGCCTAATGCAAATATTGTGTCGCATCACGAGCTGTTGAATGCACATGGCTATCCGTCTGGCACAGTCCATGTACAGATGCTGGGGCAGCAGGGTGCTGGAGTTGCAAAGTCGAGCGTAGTTCCAGCTGCAGTGGGTTTGTTCCTGTGTGCAGCCGCTGTGCTTCTGCAGCCGCAAGCCGCGGCCAGCTAGTTCTGTCGAAGGCAAGATCTCAGTCACCTAGCCTTGGCCGGCACGGATGAAAATTCTGACGGTGACAATTCTGTGCCGTGCATTGTTGCTGACTTTATGTGCGCATGATGCCTCCCAGCTTCGTTCCTCGACCGGGGAAGAATTTAGTCTAGAAATCCTTCGTGGAAAACCGAGCCGTCCCCAGACTTGCCCGTCGACGGGCTAGTCTGGGGAAGGTTGTTTTCTTGTGCGCAACGAGGTTTGTCATGCCAAGTCTGGGGCGCAGGGTCTTGACAAAGTCCACTCCGGGGCTGAAAACCAGCTCCCCCAGACTTGCCCGTTGACGGGCAAGTCTGGGGAGCTTTCCGTTTCCCACAAGATAATCTCAGACTAGAATTATGTGCCGGGGCATTTCTCCATCGAACTGAATCAGGATCTCCTCTGCGAGCGAGCTTCGCTTGCAATAGTGATGGCATCTACCCGTCGTTGTTCTGGTAAGCAGGCGCCCGGACAGAATGCAGGCAAAGCTGCAGTGACTCTGCCCCACCCTGTCAATGACATGATGCTGGAAGCAGCCAAGACCGTGAAGCTGGAGGCCTGGCAGCCTGCAGTCGTGGCTTGACCCATGCTCATTTATGTTTCCATGATGCACTTGTCAGGCAGGCTTGGGTGACCCATGCGACATGGGTGGTGTGCTCGCGATCGATGCCACGGCCTACAAGCAAACCTTGAAGAGAGACCGGGAATACACATGCAACATTACCTTCGACAAGTTCTCTCTTCTGGCTTGGGCGCATCCTTCTATTCCTCCGAACCAAGGCTCTGGACTGCACATTGTTTTGCCCATCCTTGCTTCTTAGTATGCTGTCCTTTTCTGCAGGATCCGTGAAGATCATGCAGCACAGACATTTCACCGAGCCGGACGGAAGCATCAAAGCCCCACCGACGTGGGGCGAGGTGCTGGTGGTCCGGGCAATGGATGAGTCCCAGCCACCCACGATTATGGAGGTTCTGAACGGGGATGCCTACCGCCTGGGCCTTTGAATATGTCGGTCCTTGGAATAGGTTCCTTGCTAAACCGTAAAGCTTCAAGCAATCATTCCCTGCGATGCCAAGGGGCAGCTTTCTTGATCAGTTGGGCGGCAGCGCCTGCAGATTCAAAGGTGGCGAAGCAGAAAGAATCCTTGGCACGAGCTGTCCGGGTGACTCGTCTGTCGTCTGTCTCGCCTCGGCTGAATCGCACCTCTGTTCCTTATCCGTGCTAAAGGTCAAGTTCGTTCTTCTGGCGGATGCGGCAATGGTTGAGCGGAAGAAGTGGGAATTGGCCGAAGAAGTAGGCGCTGCAGTCGTCACAGTGTTCTAGGACCAAGGGAAATTTATGATTGTGGAGCCTTGTGCAACAGGTGATGCCCGAGAGAGCCTCACCTTGCAGGGGTGGAGAAAGATTCTTGGCATGGCCGTTGTGGAGTCCACCTTGAAAGGCATGGGCCGTCCCTCCAATGCGGATGCATTGGAGAAATGGTGCCCTAGTTGCAGCTCGCGGCTTGTGAAACTTGCATTCATACAGTGTCCAGGCAAGAACAGCTCACTTAGGTTCGGAGAGGGCAAGATTCGGGAGATGAGTGCCAAGAATATCTCGAAGTGTTTGAAAATTCACAAGCGGCTTACAGCTGCAGATGCTCGTGCACAAGAGATCATTGCTGAGTTTGATGATCGGTTTGGCAGCAGGCACACGCTAGCATCGCAGCAGAACCTGGACATCCTCGTGACACGCACACATGTGAGTGGCAACGAGGCCGTGTCGAGACAGCTGCTCCTGTGGTGTTTGGAACACTTCGAGAATGATGTTCAGCGTGGTACCGTGAGCTTTGATGCGGCCAAGGCGGCCTTTAACCTGGCCGTGTCCAGGAGCCTCTTGAAGAAACGTCTCATCAATTATGTCAGCAAGAGAGTCACCATGCCGGCGAAGCCAACAGACGGTGTCGCTATCCCCACAATCGACAGCATTTTCGGCACCTTTGCGAAATTCCGGAACAGCGGGCTCGATCATGGCAGCACCCTCGTGATGACGTGGAGGGCGTCTATGCCTTCCTACCTGCAGGACACATTCGATTTCCTGACCAAGCTCATGCGTGGAGGAGGCCCCCTTGACGAGAGCCTCGAGACCTTTCTCCAAAAGGATTCCTTGGTTTCAGCCGAACTGGTCTTGAGGGCTCAGTCTATGAAGGATCACTTCGACATCGTGGCTGTCACGCAGGCGGCCAGCCAAACTGCACAAGACGAGAAGGCAGCGTCGGCACCGCCACCCGTTGCTCCACCTTCCCCGCCAAAGCCAGAATCGACAACGGCACTTTCGCCGCCGGAGCTGCCTGAAGATCCTGAGGTTTCTGCTGAGGAGTGGCTGTGTAAGCACTCACATAAATGTGTGTGTGTGTGTGTCCGAACGAATGCATGCACCAGTGCCAGGACTTGATTGAGGCAGCTGAGCATCCCCAACGCCTCGATCGAAGCATCTACTTTGACTCTTTGCCCTTGTCGTCTGTAGCCAAGGACATTCTGAACAAGGTTCCGGACGACAGTCAGTTTGAGCAAGTGCTGGAAACGGCACGATTGCGCAGCTTGACTCCTATGTGGGATCACATTACATGCTCTGACTCACAGCTTTGCCCATAGGAAGCAGGGTGTTGCACAGGTGCCAACACATTCCTGGACTTGCGTGTCTGGCCCACTGACGCGACCAACTTGAGAGCTGCTTTGCAATCCATTCCGGATGCACAGAACAGGGTCTACATCTATGACACCAAGAATGAGACGAAAGACACTGGCCGGGTGGCGAGCTATGCACCGTATCGTCGTCCCCCAGCCCTGGAGAAGAAGAACATCAAGATTGTCGGCGAGGCTTTGTGCCTTGACCCTATATAAACGACTGAGCAGTTGAATGCCTTATGAGGGTGTGCAGTCAGTAGTCTGAGGTTTGGGGACCCCGCATTGGCGAAGGACAGCTCCAGAGCTCACCCGGTGATCTTTCGTGCCTGCGACATGTTTGTCTGCATGGATGGCAGATCCCCTTCGAACCAGAAGCAGATCACAGCCGAGCTTACCCGATGCATGAAGCCACATGCGAGCATGTTCCCCAAGCTGGCCAACGGCTTGATCACAGTCCGCATGCTCTACCACTGTCGGGAATTTGAGGGATCGGGGCGATTGGCGATGGCCAGGCGAACGTGTTTGACCCAAACATGCCCAGACCCGATGGAAACCATGGTTGTCATTCAACCCAAGGCGTACACGCTTCCGCAGCGGGCGCTGCCGCTTGTCCATAGTGACTCCTATTCCAGAGCTTGGACAGGCCTGGGATTGAGAGACCCGAGCGATATGGAGTTGACGACCATGCTTGCCGAAGACAGAGAAGCAGAAAGCGGCTGCGGAGGCAGCCGAGGCTGGCACGGATGATGCCGAAGAAGTTCATGCTGTTTCAGACAGTGATGATGGTGCTGTGGACGGTGCAGGCAGCCAGGCTTCAGAGTGTGAGCCCGCAAGAGGTGTTCTCTTGTGGCCGTGGGCGTCTTCCGAGGATGCCTGGACAAGCATTTACACGGCATTCCACCTGGTAAGCCCGTCTCAGACCTGGATCATTGATTTCACAGCAGGGTGTGGCCTTGCGGCTCTCGCGGCCGTGAGGGGTCGCTTTCACTATGTCGGCTTCGCCACTTCGGAGGTCCACTTGAAGTTTCTCCGCCAATACGTGATGTTCCGCATCGTCTCCGAAATGGTGTTGAATGTGGATCCACACGCATGGAATATTCGCAAGCGGATTCTGTGCCGTGAGAACAGTTTGACTGGCTCTAGCACTACGGAGTCCAATGCTGAGACTCTTCCGCCAAGGACCTTACTTATCTTGTGAGTATGTCTGCAGATTCAAGTGTAACTTTTGAACATGGCCAGGACAGACGCTGACGGAGCTGTGAAGAAGGAGGTGGATTCTCCTAAAGGCTCTGCCCCTAAAAAGACTAGGAAGAGTAGCAGCACCAGCAGCAGCAGCAGCAGCTCCTCCTGATTTTCGATGGAGTCCGACACTGACAGACTCCAGTGCGATTTTGAGTCAAAGCTCTCATGAACAAGATTCCAAACTGCTTCTGGGGTCGCCAGTGTTTCTGCAGAAGCTGCTGGATTTTGGAACCGGCACGGTTGCCCTGCAACCACGGCACGCACAGACTGTCGTGTCGATTCTCCATTTCGCAACTGCCGAGCTGAAAAGCGCTAAATCCATGCCCGCTTTGCTTATCATGTCTGCCCTTGGTTGTTCTGGGCTGTTTTTGCTTGCTGCAGAGTGACCTCTGATTACCTCTCCTTGACCTCTGCCGGACCTCTGCTTTGTTTCCTGGCGCCATGGGGAAATATGTTCGGAATGCGAAATTGGGTGTCAGCCGCCCGAGGAATGCTTACTCGTCCTTTTGCAGCCATGCCAAGCGGCATGGTGTGCATCCAAAAATGAAGACGCGGATCCGTGGCAAGACCATTTCGTTCGAGCGTGGCAGCTGCAGTGCCAAGTGGTCCGGGCCCCAGACTACAGCACAGCTTCAAGGAAGACTAGTCTAGTAGGTGCAGACAAAAGATGTTCGCTCAGGCAGTCCATGACAGAAGCAGAAAAAGAACCTTTCTATCAAGACGCCGCGAAGCAGAAAGCCTTCAACAAGGCCATGCCGCTTTGTTCTTTCACCAGCCTCAGGCAGCCTCCTGTGCAGGAACTTCGAGCAGAGGCACTCGGTCGGGAGAACGACACGGACAACGAGCCAGAGGTCAGTCTTTGAGTGTCAACGTCAGTTCAGATTTTCTCTTGCATTGGTCGTGGGGCCGTCCAGGTCCACGATGATGCAAATCGCTTTGTGGGAGAAGCCCGACCCGAGCCCGTGCAAATGGCTCACATCAGCAACCGCTTGGAGGTCATGGAGGCATTGGGCGAAGGGGGGTATGGCTTGGTGCGCCGGGTGACGGACCGAGCCATGTCTGTCTTGAGATGTGTCTGGTAGTGAACTCAAGCATGGAATCTGATGCTACAAGTTTGACTCTCAGGATACACGGGAGTGTCTTACGCCTGCAAATTCCAACAGCCAGAGGCATCGTGTCCTGAAGCCACGGGGGAGAGCATCATCACAGAGGACGAATATCTTCGCCGAAGTGCACACCCTCATGTGATCCGTACCTTTGGTCTGGTCTCCCGGCCCAACAATTCCACGACAGGGGTTGGGCTCCTGATGGAGCTTGCAGAAGGCTGTTTCGTTCACCATTGCCGCGAGTCCTTGCCGCCTGTCATCAAGTCATGGGGATATGTTCATCAGATACTACAGGGTCTGAGCTACATCCACTCCAACCGCATCTTGCACGTGGACTTGAAGCCACACAACGTACTGGTCTGCAGGGCGAGTGATGGAAGTGCGATCTTGAAGATTTCGGACTTTGGCCTGGCCGTAAAGCTGCCGGGCGACCAGCTTGGAGTCATGCTTCCTGGACGAGAAGTTTGCACACAGAACTACAGGCCTCCTGCAGCAATGATTGCTGGCTCCAGCAAGGCGCGGCCACCGTACTATAGCAAGTCTTGACACTGAAATATGCCTGACAGCAGCCTTGTGCAGGTTTGGGTGACGGCATCCACAGATGTATTCGCGATGGGCTGCCTGGCTTTCTTTGCCTTCAGCGGGGGGCATTCCTTGTTGAAGGAGAACTACAAAGAACATGTGCTCGCAGCATCGGCCGCTGGACGTGTACAGAAGCTGTTGGATGAAAAGATTGCTTTGAGATCGAAGCAATGCCTGCGCCCAGACCATGAGCATTCACAGCAATCTCAGATAACTTTTGTCTCCAAGTGTGTCCGTGCAACATGCCGGCAGCGAGAGACAGTTCCAGCATTGCTGGTGCGATGCCAATTGGCATTGGAGAATCTCGTGCGGGCGTGATTTGCCGCTGGCTCTACCAGCCGAGCGGCACAGTGTATGCACTCGCAGAGGGGCTGCGAAATCAGAAGCCGTGCTCCCATGCTTGATGTTTTCTTGCAGCCCAAACCATTGCCATTGCAGAGTGCTTGTTGATGTTTTCGCTCAGGCTCGGCCGCCTCTATCCATGGAATCTCGTGGGACGCCTGGGCCCAAGGAGGCTTAGTGTGTGCACTTCTTCACCCGCGAGGCTTTCCTACTTAAGCAAGTGGGGCAGTCAGGATCGAGAGATGAGAGATGTCGTAAACAGTTATCTTGCAGCAATGCCATGGTCTGTCAATGGCACGGATAACTCCGAAGTGAAGGTTGGGCTTGGGGAATGATTCCGCAGCAATGCGATAGTTGGGCTTAAGGGGTTCCGCAGCAATGCGATAGTTGGGTTAAGGGGTTCCGCAGCAATGCGATAGTTGGGTTAAGGGGTTCCGCAGCAATGCGATACTTGGGGCTGGGTTGTTCCGCAGCAATGCGATAATCCACTTTCGCAGCAGTGCGATAATTAGCCACAAGAATATTGTAGTCTATATATGGGTGTAGTGACCGCTACAGTTGCTCTTCAGACAAGTTGTGCCAGGTGCGAAACACTCTGCCGTGTCTTTGGCCACGCCGGCCAAGTTGGGTGGACCTGTGATTGGGGCCTGTGAAACTCTGACCTCGAAGCCCTAAGCCCTAAGCCCCGCAAACAAATCAAGAACCGGCCGAAACCAAATACCCTTTACCAAATCTCAGCTCCTGAACACTAAATAGGCTCCCCGGGTCCTCTTGTACCCTGCAGGGTATATACTCACCTACAGCCCAACGACCCATAGTCTCGCATCACTAAATGCCCGGAACAATCCCAGATGAAATTGCCCCGTTGAAGTCGAAACCGTGAATTTCGCAGAAGAAGCCTTCCCCTTTTCAGATCCTCCTCAGCTCCTTGGGGCTCTTTAGGTTTGGTGCCAGGACAGTTGCAGGGTTACAGGGCGTTGGATAGGGGGTGGTGTGGAGGCCTTCTTAGCGTGATAGGTGTTTAGTTCAGATCAGATCTAGAATCTGTGCACGAAGTCGGCAGGTCCCTATAATAAAAAGCATCATAGAAGATCTTCTGCGAGTGCTGAAGCATGCCATGGAAGCCGAGCAAGAGCGTCTGCTGCAACGATTACGGGATGCAAGACAAGCCTCCCTGCAACCAACACGGCAACACTGCGAGCTGCGTGGCGACCAGCAGGAGAGCGATGAAGAGCATGCAAGGACCTGTGGGAAAGGTCTATCATGCTCCTTGCTTGCACAGCCCTGTGCCTGGCTAGGGGCTTTTCAATTCAATCGCAGAGAGTCTCAGTTCAGTTGTTCATCCAGGCACCCGCTGCTATTTCGCAGCTGGTTTCTTGGGTGGCTTGCGGCGGGGCAGCAAGAAAGTCTGCCCGCTGTTGAAGCAGCATGCCTGGAGCGAGAAGTTCCAGTTCAAGCATGCAGCTACAGGACCGGACTTGCTTAAATAAAAAACTGACTAGTTGCTTACAGAGCAGTTGTGCTAGGAGAGATGAGAACGTGGCTGACACAGCGTCCGCCTTCGTTCTCTGGCCCTTGGGCGTTTGGGTGCTGGCTGTGTAACTCTTTCGATGGCAAGCCGCTCGTGCTGCAAGCAGCACCAAAATGGTTCCTGAAGTATTGTTATCTCGACAGGCATGTCCAACACAACCCAAGGTCCAAAAGTGCTTTCGCCAACTTGACCGTGACCAGCAAGGACATGCTGCAGAGTTCAGCTTTGACCGACCACGCAGGGGGCCTGCATCACCAGAGGGCCTTGTTACAGGTGGAGGCAACAAAAAATGAGGATGCATCGTCCTGGGATTCCTGCACACCATCATTGAGCCGTTTCTTCATGGCTGCCACCATAGTTGGCAGGCACGACAGCTACGAGGATCGGTCAATCCGGGAGCCGTAGCATTGCAGGGCATGAATAAAACAATTCCTGAGACAGGACTTCCGCCAGTTCTGCAAGTCGCAGGACGTGCAGAGTGACAACAGCACACGTGTGTGCAGACAACTAGTCACTGCAATGAGCACCGTCGTGGCAGAGCTCGACCGTGCGGTTATCGCACAGGCAACAGTGGGGTAAAAGTTCCAAGTCAATCAAACCGTACACCCCACCAATAACCCTAACACATACTAAACCATAAACCTCACCCGGAATCCGATTCAAACCTGCCAGTCCAACATGGCCTGCCTCTGCCTCGATGAACGCGATGGGATCGTTCTCGTACGAGCCCGCTTCTTCTATAGAGGCCAGCAAGTGACGTGACAGGACATGTGCAGACACTGCCTGCGGATGTTTGCTTTGCTTTGGCAGGCTTGAAAGGCACCAGTCTCCCTCGCATGGGCGTCTACCAGTGTTTGCTCGGCATAGCTCGTGATTTCGGCCCCAGCCCTGTGCCCTGGCTCGGATTATGCCTCTGATTACCTCTCCTCGACCTCTCCTCGACCTCTCCTGGTTTTAGACAGTCTTGTGAGATTCTCCGAGGATAATGTCAAAGCAGCTGTGAATGCCGTGCTGAAGGCGGCCGCGACAGTGAAGCGTGGCATGCGTGAGAAGGACGGCCAATCTGGAGCCCAAGATGTTGTGGACAAGGAATTGCACCATCATCTGAAGGACAAGGGTTGGAAAAGAGCTTCATTTAATTTAATGATATCATAGCAGAATAGAATGTCTGTGATTTGTCCCCTGCAGAACATCATAACTTGTGCGGTCGCAGATGGGGGCCCGGCAGAGCAAACGGCCCTATCCAAAATGTCTGACTTGTTGCCTCGTCTTCAACACGTTGTCGTCGACAGGGCACATCGCATGCGAAACTTGCAAAGGGGAGCCTGGCCTTTTTTGGATGAGCTGTCAGGTGGGCTTCTGCAGCTTCTAATCACAGGCGAGGCCAGTCTGGCTCGCATGTTGGAGGATTCAGGTAAGTACCGAATCTTATGGGCGGAATCGCAACAAAAGGAGTTCAGTCAGGCACTCCGGAATTTCAGCTATGCAAAGCAGAGGTTCAACAGCTTGAGCATGCCATTGTTCAAGCTTCTCAGCAGCTTGAAATCCGTATATGCTTTCCTGGTGCAGCTGGCTGCAGAAGGCGATCGTGACGACCGGCGTTTTGCAGAGACTTTGTTGACAGAGCTGTCTGGCCGAAGTGCATTTCAGCACTTGGTAAATGCCGCTCTGGCAGCCGATTCGATGTTGATTGGCCAGCGCTTCTTGCGGCTCGCGGACACTGACAATGACGAGGCCTGTGTCACGGCACAGCAGGCAGGCCCCGGCTAAATTGACACTTCTGCTAGCCCAGTCCAAGCCTATGAATGCACACCTTTATTAAGTGCCAACAGCGAATTGAACACAGCACAAATCCCAGCAGGCAGCGGAGACGATCCACACGATGGAACACATGTTTGACAAAGGCGGCGTATTCTTGCCGAGTGCAGCAGCTACTGTTACACAGACCGTGATCCGCACCCTCCAAGATATCGGTATCATAACTTTTCTTGGGAATCGTACCACGGGTAGCCGGGGCCCTCGCCCACTCAGGGCGGTAGCTGTTTGGGATGTCTCCGAAGGCGACCTCACGGAATCTCGACAAGTGGCTCAGAAGGTGTACAGAATCTACAAGGCCTTTTTTGATTCAAATTTTCCTCGCCATGAATATAGCAATGCTTTTGCTGCTATGGACTTAGAAAATGATCTGACGCTGTCCCAGCGGGGAGAACTGGTGCAGTCTATTGCCCAACAGAACCACATGGACGGTGCGAAAACCTGGTGAGCCCATGCATTAGAAGGCACTTTGTTTGGTGGTAGCTTTAAGTCTTGTATGAAGTTGTTTGTTCTTTTGATATTGTCTTCCAGCCCACATTTCCAGGAAGCAGCTGAGCGGCGGAGGTAGCGATGACGGGCTTGGTCCTGGCGGCCTGCTCGCCAGAGCGTTCTGGCATCTGAAGGAACAGCGTCAGGGCTCCAACAATGCCTGGTTGGCCACACTTCGAGAGCTTCGGAAGGAGCAGGCCGCGGTGCGCTTGGAGGCATGCTGGCTGGTGCAACACACTTTGACGATTGGAACGTCCACGGCATCAGTCGAACGGAATCTGCACGAAGTTTCTGTCACAGAGTTGAAAAACAGAGCTCACAGATTGCACATCTACGCTCTTCAAGACGCGGTGAAGTTGAGTGTGCATGGGTGCGCTTCTGCTGACAGTCTTCGGGACGGCAGGGATGCTAGTGGCAACTGGAAGCCTTCCAAGTTTGCTTTGCAGGCACAGGCTGTATATAAAGAGTTTTTCGGTGCACGCGAAACTGAGCAGCGAAAAAGTGGAGCTTCGGGATCGGACAAGCCACGCCTGGCTGGACTTCGTGAGGCAAACCCACAATCCGTACGGGCCAAACTGCAGGCACACTCCAGGTGCATCTCGTCAACGGTTGCTGGCATGCAGAAGGAAACTTTGCAAGATGGGCCCAGGGCATCTTCAAGCAATCGACGGTTGGATGAGATTGTCATTGCTGTGAGCGAGGTTACTGCTGTCAGAAGTGGTGTTTCTTCAGCGGCATCTTCTGCTTGCCCTCCGAATCCGCCCTGCAGCAGTGGCAGTGCACCAGTGGACAAATGCGAGGAGGAGAACAAGCGGGAGAAGACGAAGGACAAAAAGGAGAAGAAGGGCAAGAAAGACAAGAAAGACAAGAAAGACAAGAAACACAAAAAGGACAAGAAACACAAAAAGGAGAAGAAAGACAAGAAGAATGCAACCGACCCTGCATCTTCCCACAAGAAATCGCTGGAAGAGATAGAGGCCGAGCAGGACATGGTTGCAGCGAAGAAGCGGAAGGTGGCGATGGCAACCCCCTTGGGCGAGAAGGTGCCTCATGTCGACGTGCGCGGCGGGGTTTTTTTGCAATCCATCGACAAGCAGCTGGAGTCGTGCAAGAAGAGTACCGAGCGGGCACCACCTCTGGGCAACAAGGTCAAGGTGCTGATGGCGAATGGTGCCCTGAATGATTATTCTTTATTATTTTCCGGTTTAATAGAAAGGGGTTTGAGGATCGAACCGCTGCATGATTCAATACGGATTGAATTCGAATTCTCATTGTAACCCATACACTAAAAGATCTTAAAAAAGCAAGACAGTTTCAGGACTCTCCAGGCCCGATGAGAAACCAGCGGCAAGGTTTCGTCAGACCACAGATTGGTGGGAAGCGAATGTCGTGGTGTTCCGCGAGTTGGGACCTGGATTGGCAACGCCTGAGGGACTTGTGGCTCGCATGCGAGGTATCCGGATTGCCGATCGACCGTGGTTCATGTCCAATGGCCTCAAAGGATCTTCAATCTCGTTTCAGGCTGCAGCTTTCTTGCACCTTCATATCTGGTTGACTTCCGAGTTTGAAGCGGCATGGCCCAGGCACTCAGCTTTGTTATCTGCCTTCGCTGAGCGCAGCAGTGGCAAGTCTAAGCGAGGCCACTTTTTACACGTATACAAGGGGGCAATGCCTGACCATCCCGAGTTCCCACGTCTTAGCTTTGAAGCCATTGTGCAGCCAGCAACCACTTTGAACCCCCAGCAGCTAACGCTGGAAGGGCTGCTTACGAAGCTTTCTGTCCTCCACAGTGATTGATGCCTCGTAGGTTTTCATCAGCCTCTTATACATATTCCAAACCTTAAATCCTACGCGTGCATCAAGAGCTGATTGCTTGAGAGTTTGGGAGCCATGAAAATGGAGGGTCCGAGCCAAGTGGAGACAAATCCGAAGCCGCAAACCCTAAAACCCCTACACCCTCAACCGCTGCCTGCCAGGTTGGACAACTACTGGCCGCGTGTGGGCGGCAGCAGCTTCTACCCTAAGCCCTACAACCTTAACTATGTACACATTTCACTAAATTGTGAAAACCATGCATCCGGTGGTGGCGGGGTTATATAGTAGCAATGTCGCAAAAAAGTTCTTTTTTGCACAGCTGCCGAGAGCCGTGAAGCTGGGATGTTGGAAAGTTTCTCCAGAACTTGTCAGTGTTGCTCCTAAGAGTGATCCTTTATCTATCCGGCACAAGACGCGCAGCATGATGATGTCAAGCTAGTGCGAGGAGTGGATGTGGACCGCCAGGCATAAGGCGCGGTGGATCAGTGCATGGATTTGCTAAGATGCATCAGCCAGCACCGTCATCCTTTCAGGGGCTTCATTTGCCAGTGCTGTTGGCATACCTGGTTTGTGCTCGCTCAGGTTGGTGTTCTGGGACTGTTGGTAATCTATGCGCAGGCTTGTGAGCTGTACTCTCGCAGCCAGTTCGACCGTGCTGGGGTAAGTATCCATATTCATGAGAGAGGTGGCTTCTTCCGCCATGTATGGTTTGCTCCCAAGCGTGCTCGCGAGGTCCCCAGAGTATCTCAGAATCGTTTCCATCTCCTCTTAGTGACACAGCCGTCTGTGACCATCCTCAGGTCGGGGTGGCCGTGGCGTTGGTGACAGCGCAGGCATTTGGCCTTTCCTCGTTCCTAGGCCACCTGCCTTTCTCCTGTGGAAGGTGCAACTCATGAAGTTGCACGTGCTCAAGCGTCAACCTTAGTTGCTGCTTCCGTGAGGTGCTGCCAAGCTATCAACTCGATGCTGCAGCTTGTGACGGCCTGTGGTGCAGGTACCACGTTTCGCGGGTGTCAGTGAAAACCAACCTGCATCGGAGCGACCGAGAGCTGCGTCCTCAGCGTTCAGTCCGTGCTGCCACATTTTTGCTCTAAGAAGGGTTCGTTTTAAGGAGAAGAATCTTAAAGGAATACGGCGAGTTGATCGAGTGCTTGGGCTTGGAGGGTTTCCTGGCCAGGCCCTGAGCCGGAGAGGGGGCTTAGGTCTCTCTCTGAAGGATGGTTGAAGGGAGATGCAAACTCCAGGCGGAGGGGCCAATGATCAAGCTCTCAAACTACGCCCCTTGCTGGCATTACGGGACGCTGGACTAGTCCCGCGGCTCTAGCTTGATTCGTGGAGCACGCTTGAAGTTTTTAGGTGCGACAGTATGTTGAATGCAACAAGCCGGGACCCCAGACGATGCTGTTCTGTGGCTTTACGGCAGTCTGCTGCTCTCAGGGTTCTTCGCTTCATGGTCTTTGATCTACAGGCTTGTCAAGGATGCATGGGGCTCAATGTCGTTTTGCAGGTCAGGCCTGTCGCATGACAAGTGCCTCTGAACAAGTCATGCCTTCGAGGCAACGTCTCCGCATACGCACTCCTTGCAAAGCTGGACAAGGCATAGCCTGATATTTGCATTCAGGATCTTTGCCATGCAGGCAGCATGGGCACACATTTAAGGTCCTGCAGAACGAAGGCATCTGCGCGTACTACAGCTTGAGTCTCAGCAGTTCTCGCCGTGCTAATGGTGGCAGCAACAGTGTGGCAGTGTAGCTGTAGAAGCAGCAGTTGCGCTAGGAGCATCTGTTCCGGCATCGTAGCGGCGGTGGCAGTGGCAGTGAGCGTATCAGTGGCAGTATCAGTTCCAGTTAAAGTATTTGTAGTTGTTGTTGTTGTTGCAGCAGCAACAGCAGCAGCAGTCGTCGGGGTGCTGGTGCTGGTGGTGGTGGTGGTGGTGGAGGAGGAGGTGGTGGTAGTTGGTAGTTGGTACTTGGCAGTTGTGGCGGTGGTGATTGTTGTTGTTGTCGCTGCTGCTGTTGCTCTCCTTTGTTTTCTGGGAGTCGTTGTGTGTCTCAGTCTCCACAATACACTGTGGAAGGGTCTTGCAAGCTGTAGCTCTGCTGAGGCAGCCTGGAGGCTGACATGAGCTGCGGTCTAAAGTCCTTCGGAGTAGTGAGCTCAGAGTGAACTGTTTTTCCATGTTGCGCCAATCATCGAAGCCTTTCCGCAGAGAGTGCCCCTCATCACTGACTCCAAGGTGCCGGCTGATCGTATTTTCGACTCAGAACATGGCGCCCCATCCGCAATCCGACGTCTCGTAATGGCTCCAGCATCTCTGCAGCTTTGCCATGGCCGAGCTGAGGCTCCCACAGCTCCTTCATGAAGGCTTTGCAGTGCTGCGAGGCCCGACAATCTTGCAAACTTCCGGGAGGTCAGTTTTGGTTTGCTTTTGTTTGCTTGGCAGCATGTCGCCCTCTGCGCGAGTCTCGCCGGGTGTCTCTGTGTCCAGCACTGGCTTGGAAGTCCTGTCAAGACCAGAAGTCGAACTCATCATGGCATCAAGTGCGTGGCTGTTTCGCCCACGTCGTCTTGAAGTACGGGCTGATTACTGTAGTTTTAAGAAGCCGATAGTGAGTCATCGATGGTCGAGGTTAGGTTCGACAGATTTGGCGTTCGTTCTCGTGGCTTTCCTTGCTTCAGGACATGGTCCTGGAGAGTGTCCTTCAGGTGGGGTCTGCTCAGCTCGACAGTGGCAAGGATTTCTTGCTTGCAGGCAATTTGTGGTGCAGTTCTTTTCTGTCATGAAGTGCGATCTTCGACGATTGGTCCTTTAGCAAGTTGTTCCGTCATGTCGCGTCTTCTGCGCATCACAAGAGCAAGTGCCTTTGCACGAAACTCCGAGTATGCGTGCAGATGACGTTCATGCGAGCTGCAATTTGCCAAGAGAATGCGGCAGTACTTCGTCGGACAGTTCGCAAGTCACACACGTGAAATTAAGTCATCATTCAGTTTGCCATGCCTTTAACGGGATCTGGTTCGGCAGGTTGATTGGCAGAGACAGATCTCCAACCCGATCGACATAACAGACTCCGACGACAATTTGCACCGGGCTCAGATGCCTCAAGTCAGAGTACAGTGCCAGAGCAGCGGCGTGCTCCATGCAGGCAGGAGAAGATTCGGCACTTTCTCGACTTGACACCGGACAGCCGGGTGACGGGTCAATTATGATCTGTCAGCTCAGCGCAGTTCTGCATGTCCCGACGGTGCGGATTTTTGATCGTCTTCGCAGGACCAGGTGCGGCAGCTATGCCAGGCGGGAAGTTTCGCTCGAGGGATGCAGATAAAGTCATGACTAGTGACTACTTGTGGGGGCAAGAGCGAATGCCGAATGCTCGCTTCGCATATCAGCACATCCACCCGCCACCCACTGTCTTGGAGGCAGGAACCTGGCAGCAGAAGAACACTGGTGACCGGCTGTCGAGCCAAGGCCGAACACCTTTAGGCAAGCCGGTTGCAAACATTTGCAGACCACAGGTGTCTGTGAAACCACCGTCAACATTGCCGTGCCGGGTAGCAGCAAGGCACCTGCTGACTCGAAGCATCTCGCAGAACGGTCCTTCTTCTCGCCGCTGCGAGCGAAAGGTGGCCGAGACGGTGGACGTCGGATCCAACTGGGGAGCAGCTCAAGAAGTCAGCAGCAGCAAAGCTGGAGTGGAACGCTCAGCCCGAAGGACCCAGTTTAGCAAACCGTACATGACGCATTCAAGACTAAGACTAGTCAAGACACCATGTAGGCACAAGTCTGCAAGAATGTCGGCCGAAGCATTGCTAGTGTCGCAGCTTTTGCCGGTTTTGTTCTGGCCGGCTTTGCCGAGTTCATTTGTGGCTTGGAGAGCGTTCTCTACGATGAGTCACGGCCTCGGCGTGTTCGACCGTTCGACTGAGAGCCAAGAAAGGGGGGAAGCAGATCGCTTCTCGGCCAGGCCGTCGCGCTCGACCTGCAGAGTCCAAGAGCCTTCGAAGGTGCTCTGCATCAAGCGCGCTGAGATGCAGCAGCTGGCCAGCTGCTCAAAGACCGCAGGACCGAAGACCTCCATGTCCCAACCCTTTGAATTTGGATTGTCACAGGTTTAACGAGATTGAGGCAGGGGATACATCTCGCAGCGCAGTGAAGCCGTGCAGTTATGGAGGTGGGATTCATCCAAGACCTAGTCTGGCCTCTCCTGTACGGGAAACAGAGCGGTGTGGCGTAATGAATGCCTGGGGGGTTATTGATGGCTTGTAGTAGTGTTCGGCGATCAGAATGCCCCACCAGGGTAATATATCTTTCATCCGTGCTGCTGCGTTCTCGAGCTCCTCTTCACCTAGCTTTCGTGACCTCCTTCTCAAGTTTGTACCAAAGTGAGTCATCTTAGGTCGCATCAGAGCCCTCCATTGCCAACTGCCTCTCGGCCTCCAGTTAGATTGCAGCTTCCGGTGCCTGGAGTACGGCACTGTGCAACCAGGTCTTGGCCGAATCACCACCCGTCAGCTGCCGTCCCAGTAGCTGTCATTCTGACGAGTTTTCGGAGCTGTCATCCTGAATTCATCTTTCGTCGGGTCAGGTTTCTTCGTCACAGCGACGTCTTATTGCAGGTTCTGTGGCTTGCGGCTTCTTGTGATTCTTGCACAGAAACATTTGGTTCCGGCGCTTGTGAGGCTCTCCAGCTCTACGAGGGGGGTGGATGGAGAGGCGTATCCTGCGTGCAATTAAGCACACGGCAGACGGGGCATCTTTGCGATGCCAGGCGGACACTTCGACAAGCACACTGCGCAAGTTTGCTTGAACATGCTCGGGCAAGATAGCAAGGCCACCCTCGTGAGCTTGTTTTTTCACATCCGCCAGCCGGACGAACAGTTCTCCTTGTCATCCTAATCTTTCAGTTAGATGATAAGGAACCACCTTGGGCTTACGAGGAAGATGCCAGCCCGTCCAGAAGGATTCAGAACGCGCTGCCAGAGAAACTTGGACACTTGGCTGCCTTGGTGAAGCTTAGGGCAGGGGCAACATCTGGCATCAAACTTCCACACCCCACTCCGAGGCAATCTGAGCTCGCCCACGGTTCCACGCAAGCCGAGGAGCGCATGTAACGGAACAGGGCAGGCCAGTGGACTGTGAGTTGCATTGTGCACCCCAGGATGACTCGAATACAAAGGCAAGGTACAATCGACGCATGGGCACTCAAGTGGTCGCACTGCCGACTTGCGCATCGCTTCTATCACAGGCTGTCGCTCGCGTGTTTTGTGCTTGCCAGGTGGGAAGAACGGAACAGCAGCACAGTCGCTCTGTCGTAGGCCGTCGTAGGCAGTGCTTCTCTAATCTTCCGGCGTTCATCACAGCTCCAACGACGAGTTGCATTGGTGGCCCGCGTTCACTGCTTTTGACTCCCAACCCTGCACATAGAATTTTCCCGGTTGGTCGAAGGCTAGAGTTTCAGTTTCGTGCTACTTGCAGCACCGTGCCGCATTCGGTATATCTCAGAGCTGTCAACTTCAGGCATGTCACACTGAGTCTTCCTGCGCACCTTCGGGTCCACTCAGTGCGAAGCGCTGCCGTGACCTTTCGGTGTGTTTGCTGCCAACAGCTCAAGTCTTCAATCGCAACGTACGATTGGAAGGCACGGAGACTCGAGAAGCTGAAGAGCAAAAGCGGACTAACAGGACGACCGCCGACAAACTTCAAAACTCAACAGGGTGTGACTGGCTGCCACACCGGCCCAGCCAAATTGGGGTTGGGGGCCCGAGGAGGTCAGCAGGTACAGGAGATGCCTCAGCTTCGTGTCTGTTCGATCCATGACGTCGCTTCGCGCAACTCTGCTTTCGTAATGACTTTTCCATCAAACAATGAGTCATACGTGCGTAGATAACAATACTTACATAAGTACGTGCATGCTTGCATTCATATGCAAGCGCACAGCAGACAATGCATGTGGGACGCGCACGTGCGGAGAAACAAGTCTGCTGATGCCATGTGTGCATATGCATGCGAAAAAGCCGCGCCTGTGCACGTGTACACATACTACCGAGATAGCATGTGTGCGTACAAGTGTTTGGTTTGTTTGTATGATGCCAATATGTATGAATATGTATATAGGTGTATACGCATTTACACATACGTCTCTCTCTGTCTCCTTCTTTTCTATCTTTGTTGACTCTCTCACTCTCTCTGAGTCTGTGGCTCACGTTGTCATGTACGTTACTCTGCTGGGCCTGTGAACCAATCGACTCGGCAGGGAAAATGCTGCTCAGCACGGGGCCAAGAGACTGTGTCGTGGTTCGTGGAGCCATTGCCTTCATCAAGACACTCCGGGGGCTGTAGTAAAGAAGCCATGGGCAACGCAGGTTGCTGTTCCAGCAGTGATGGGCGACCTGCCTACGAAGCCTTGTCCACAGTTGCATCAAGCGTCACAGGACGCAAGAAAGCCCTGCTCGTTGGTCTCAATTACCGCAACACGCGCGCGGAGCTGCACGGGTGCATCAACGATGTGAACAACATGCAGCAAGTCCTGGTAAAGCAGTACGGTTTCAAGATTGAAGACATCCTGATGCTGAACGAGGATCAGGACAAGAGCCAATGGCCATACAAGAAAGTCATCCTAGAGGGCATGCAGTGGCTTTACAAGGATGCAGGCAGCGGAGATTTGTTGTTTTTCCACTACAGCGGTCACGGTTCACAGTATTCGGTGGACAAGAAAGCTATGCCAGCCGACTGCATCTGCCCCCTGGATTGCCTTGACAAGGCATGGCCAGAAGCAGTCATCCTCGACACGGAGATTCACGACAAGCTCTACGATCCGCTTCCAAAGGGTTGCAAGGCTGTCTGTGTTTTTGACTGCTGCCACTCGGCCACGGTGGCAAACCTTTGTGAGACGATGGTCGTCAAGGAAGGGCCCCTCACTGCGGCCAAGAAAGAGAAGTTGGTGAAGCAACTAACCCGACAGAAGGATGATGTGGCTGCCAAGGTGCGCTTCTACCGAGAGGTCAATTCCGGCAAACTGGACATCAAGAAGAAGAGTCGGGAAGAGATGATCCAGTTGCTGGAGAAGCACGAGTACCCTAAAAGAGGGGCTTACTTCGAGGATGAGCAAGCGAACTACAACTACCTCATGGGCTTGTCCATCTCCACGCTCTTCAACGACTCCGTGAAGAAAGCTGAGGATCTCTTAGACGCAAAGACGAAGGCACTTCAACATGTACAAAGTTTGAAGCCCGGTGAAGGCGCCAAGATCTATGTGGGGAACCTCGAGCAGGATGAGCAGTTCCTCGGCATCGCAGAAGTGACATGTGATGGCACGTCTCTCTTGGGGCCGATTTGCTAACTCCTTCACTTCTTGGTCAGTCGTGCCAGTCAGTCGACCACACACTTTTACCGAGAGCGTGGCGGTCGAGGTGGTCTGGATGGCATGGCATGATGCTGTCGACGTGACGTTGATGATGATGATGAATGATGATGATGATGGTGATGCTGTGAGGTTGTCTCTCAGGTTGCCGTGAGGTTGCATGACATGATGTGAGGTCTTCGAGACGTTGGCCGAGATGTTGCCGTGAGGTGGCCCTTAATGTCTTCATTCATGTACTTGATTATCTCTTGACGCACAGGGAAGCTCTAGCGCCAACGAATGGTAACATGACGCTGTGTGTGACTTCCACTAGTTCATAGCCGGAGGCAGCCTGTGCATGTGAGGAAACCCTTCGCCCCATTCTGCTGAATCCCGGCAGAACATGGGGAGAAGGACGAAAAGGGTTTAGTGAGGTGGATGTACGGATGGGTGGATGGATGAAAGGATGAATGAATGGATGAATGGACGGATGGATGGATGGATGGATGGATGGAGATGAATGAGTGGATGAATGGATGGATGGATTGATGGATGGATGGATGGGTAGGTGGCTGGATTCATTAATGGATGGATGAGATGATGTTTGCTAGTACCTCGCTGCTCTGGCGCTCGCTATCTAGTTTCCATCGCAGGCCTCTTTCATCGTGCTTTGCACCGACCGGAATATTCCAAGGACTGCCTTTTCCAAGAGCCATTCCAACAATGATATCCGCTTGCGATATCTCCCGCAACCAGAAATGGAGCAGGATGAAGAGGCCGCACCGGCCAAGCCTCTCGGCCAGGGCCTGCGGGGTGCACTCAGGAAGGCCAAATATCAAGACCATGAGCTTTGGATCTTCTCTGGCTGTCAGGACGATCAGACAAGCGCTGATGCACACGTGGATGGAATCTACCAAGGAGCCTTCACCTGGGCGCTCATCAAGGCCTTGAAGACCGATGCTTTCATGGAATCCTACAGCAACCTGCTTATCCAGATCAAGGCAAATTTGGAGAGTGGCAACTACAAGCAGGTCCCAGCTCTGTCCACGACACACAAGATGTACCTGGACTTCGGTTTTCTTGGCAGACTCAAGGAGGACGGACCTTAGGCCTCACCATCTCCGGCCCTTTTGACGAGACTGCCCGGTAAGATCTTTCAATAAGTGTCTCCCCCAAACGGGGGGGTGCCGTGTCGATCTCAATTTCCCAGCTGCAAAAGTGCCAGGCCGAGGCAGTCGAGCTCGCAACTTTGTGTAGTTCCGAAGCTCGGATTCCAATTCTAGCCCACAGCACTTCTGCCCGTGACTGTGGCTTGCTACTGTTGGCGCTTGCCACTGCCAGTACCAAGACCACATCTATGCGACTGCGAGTCAGCTCAACGCTCTGCTGCAGCAGACACATGATACATGGGATTGCCCAGGGTTCTAGCACAATGAGACCAGGAAGTCAGACCTCACACTTCTGCTCGGGATGGCTCGAAGATGGTGTTGCCCTGCAGCCGCGACAGCATCGTGGCGGCGTCGGCAGTCAGCGGCTAAGCTCGAAATTCGGGCGCAGAACTTACCAGCCAATGCCCGAGGGTGCTCTCCTGGGTCTTGTCTGCATCTCTGCATCCTCCTGGCAATTCGACTCGGGCTTCTGGGCACCTGAGCTGCAAAGCTTCCGTTCTTTGGTGTTATCAAGACGCATCTCCACTGGTGAGACGAGCGCGTGAGGATGCTCCTTACGCGGAAGCTCAGCAGGACATCCAAGACATCCGTGCCGCGCAGGTTTGGCCACCCCAATCTATTTCTTGAGCCGCGCGAGTGCAACACGCAGGTTGCCGCGCCGGCTGTGCCATGTGCCAGTGGGTCGGCAGAGTCTCCACAGGCCTGCTTCCAAGCTGTGTTGCCCCTCAGGGAAATCACCCGTGTTCGCTCTCATTCTCAAAGGCACCGTGCACTGCACCGACAAAGACACCAGCTAGCATTCGGGAAGAGGCAGGGTGCCGTTTCGTGGACGCTCCTTGACCATATGCCAAACTGCAGGGAGATGTGTTGTGATTTCTGAGCATGCCGACAGTTCAGCCTGTTGGCGTTTACACGCTAGACTCTTAGGCCGCGTGGCCGCGTTCTTCTTGACATACGAACCCACGTTAAACCCACCTCCATGAGCTTCCGGAGGTTTGCGTGGCTGACCAACTCGCGCGTCCACCACCAGTCGCAGCTCAGAAGCACTGGAAGCGCAGAGAGTAGGTAGTGCCCATGTCGTTGCCCCTTGCAGTCTAAGCATGTTGTGTACCAGCTGCTTGCATGACGGGAGTCGAGCGCACCTGTTCGTTTCTTGACGGTGGAGTTGGAGTTCCGGCTCCCTACGAGCATCGCTACACTCCGCTGCCTTGTGGATTCTTGAATGGATGGTTTGGGAGTTTCGTTTGGAGAAGTCCGGATCTGCCACAGGTGTACGGAACCAGCGGAACCTGGATGGAGGCCGTCCTCCATCAGTGGTGGGCACGCTGCAGAGCCGCCGGAGCTAGCTACTTTTAAATTTACGGCTGAGGCCGCTCAGTGCCTGGAATTATTGCCTCAGAATAGACCAGGAGCTCTGCAGTCGCGCTGTCTCCAGGTGTCTTTCCTTAATGGCGACCTCACAGGCAGAGGCGCAAACCTCGAGTGAAACATACATCGCAGATGATCTGAGAGACAGTAGAGACTCCTGGCCTTCCAAACCCTGAAGCTCTCATATTGGTTGCTTGCATGACATATGTTGCAAGCTATTCCCTTGTTCGAATATTCCGGCCAACAAGCCATCCAAGCTCTCACACCTTGCTGCAGGCCGGCAGAAAAGCAAATATTTACTTCCCTTTAACTTAGTGGAAGAAGCAGGAAGGGAAGGGGGGAGCGGTAGAGACACGACCTCGCCACGTAGTTTAGTTTCCACGTTGACTCCTTTCCAATCCGCAGCATGGTGGGACGATGTGGGACGCCTGTTGTCTGTTGTTTCCTTTTTCAGTCAGCACTGTGTTTTCCACCGCGTTTGCTGCCGGTGCCTCGTGGGTTTCGGCTTCTCTGGCCCTTGGTGCTATTTCTCAAGGCTCCCATCAGTTTGCAGCATTGCGTGGAGACCTTCTGGGGGTTCCGTCCTCTACCAGGAGCAATGGAAGGTTAAATGTCCAAGGAGGTCAAAAGGTTCCATTCCAATGTTTAGAGTTTGCAGCTCGTGCTGCTGTCATGTAGTGCTGCTGCGCTAGCCACAGAAAACTCTGTTTCGTACACGAAACGAAGCCCACAGACAATGCATCAGGATCTCACGTAGTCCTATACACTGTAGAGCCGTAATATTCGTGTACTTGTTTGTCAATGTGTGGTGCAGCTTGGGACTCATTCTGTCCGTGACTACAAACCCGGTTCTCAAGCCAGCCTGTGGCACTCCAGCACAAAATGAGGGTGGATCCCTCAATACCTGGGTCGGAGCAACAGCAGATCCCGAAATATTGAATGCTGTAGCAGCACACTGTCGGTGCCGAACGAACTGAAGCAGTTGACATTTTATGATACACATGTTTGTTCATGGCGACGTTCCGATGGAAACTACGTGAATACATCGTCGAAGATAGCAAGGTCAGGATAAAGATGTGGACTAAGGTAAGGATTATGCGACATTTAATTACTGTCAAGGCTAGCACGAACAAAGTGGTTGCATGGGTCGGCATGTTTGCCGAACCGGACACCTCTCTCGTTTATAAGAAACTCAAAAGCCCGCGGTTTGCAGGGAGTCTCATATGCCACCGGCGTAGATCATGCGTACTTGTATGTGACTTAGCAAACACTTTGCTGGACTTCCTAAGTGCTTTCATCGCAAGAGGCCCTTGGGAATGGATCATGCCAGAAACGACTGGGCTATCTATAGGACTCTCGCAAGTAATGAGTAAAGCAGGCATTGTATTGATTCGACTGCTGTATAGTACCTATGGCTATGGGTCCATATAGCTTGTATTTGTAGAATACGCTCGTATCATGTGTTTGTAGTTCTTTGCACACAAAGAAGCTTGCAACTGCGAGTCATGGCCAATCTGGGTAGTGGGACGGGCATGCCCATAAATTATATGAGGGGTTCAGGGCGGACTATTCGTGTGTCTGTGTGTAAAGGGGTCATAGGCAATATTCAGCAGTAGCATCTTGCTTGAAGGTGGGTTTTTCGTGTGAGATAAAGGGTCATAGGCAATGCTCTAGAATATTGCTTTCAGGTGGGGTCATTTTTGTTCGAGTCAACGGTTATGGGCATAATGACAAGCACTATTGGCGTTCAGTTGGTGCCATTCGTGTAAGCACAAGGCTCAAAGGCAAACTGAGCCTTCCTTCAAGCGGTGCCTGTGAGTAAACGGGTCATAGGTAATACTCAACACTCGCATTCTGCTTTCAGGCAAATCTGTTCACATGAGTGAAGCTAGGGCAAAATCTCGAATTTCCCAACTAGCAAAAGTCCTACGACCCCCGAACCGTAGAGTGTCAACATTGCTCATGCCAGAGACGAGAAGCAGTGGAAGAACTCAGCAAACAAGTGTACGGTATGCTTTCTTCGGAGGGGGGAGCAAACAAATACATAGATCGATAGATCGATAAGTAGGTGGATGAATGGACAAGTATCTATATGACCAAAAAAATCGGCAAATAGATAAGAAGATAAATAGATAAAGACCCGTTTGCGGATGTGTATATATATATACACATGTATGTATGTATGTATGTATGTATGTGCATATACATGTAAGCCGCAATGCATGTACACACACATATGTATATATATATATATATATATGACATAACATGTATGAATGTATATAAGTATGTATAAGTATATACAAGCATATCGACGTGTATACAAGTACATACAAGCAGATATAATTATACATAAAAGTCTACGAAAGTACACATAAGTATATGTACAAACATATGCAAATTATATGAGTAATTACATACAAGTACACATATGTGTTCATATAGGTATGTATATATACATATATATATATATATATATGCTTAAGCATATGGCGTCAGGAGTCTGTGTATGTTTATGTATGTGTGTATGTATGTCTGTATCTATGTCTACATCTATCTATCTATCTATATATATATATATATATATTATAATTGTATATATATATATATACATATATATATATATATATACATACTGGTATATTCACATCCACACATATACATGGTCGTGCCCTGGCGGGTGGGCCTGATGCTTCCGAGTTCAGTTTATGCTGCAGGGTTGAGTTCAGAGCACGACCATAGCTACACGAACATACATACACAATGATCCTCCCTTGCGGAGATGGAGTGCGCTGTAGCCCTGCCTTGAAGCCATGTAGTAGAAGAAGAAGTGGGAGGAAGGCAGGGAAGGAGGTGAGAGCATGATGGGCAGGCTACAAGACGAATCCGATGTGCAAAAAGCCTTGGACAAGCGATGTGGTTGGGCGACCAATCATTGCCAGCAGCCTACACATGCAATCGCTCACAGCCATACCGCATGCACCCTCGGCTCCAGGACACCACGGCCACGCTTGTGCAGCGAGCTATTCGCGTAGGCCACCCGAAGAAGCCAGGCTGTGAAGCAGTTTGCTGCAGAAGTGATCTGACTTGCTCTTCGTCCCTTCCTTCTGACCGTGCTCAGCTTAGGAACGGCATGCTGAATCCCAAGAGCGGCTAGAATGCACAACGGCACTAGGAGACGGAGTCGGTTTCGGTTTCAAGAAGTCCTCGAGGCTTGATCAGCCGATCTCTTTCTGAGGCGATGTGGTGATTCCGAGGCCATGTGCGCGCCCAGCCGCCCGGCGCTAGCTGATTTACTTACTTTCGGTTGGAAGCTGGTTTACCAGTTTTCTACGTGCGCTGCATGTTTTTGAGTCTTGAGGTGCCGAAGATATTACACTTCATTTGGTTGTGTTCGCCGCTCTCTGAGACTCGAGCTAGACACGTTCAAGGATTTGCAGCTTGACGAGAATCATTAAACATGGCAGATGCTGCTTCTGTTCGATCTGATCATGTGGCCCATAAATGCGGAACGGTGCCGTGAGGATAAACAGGCTTAGCACCGTTGTAATCTCGCCTGGTATCCATAGAGTCCATCATCTGAGCATTTTGTTGGCATCATTGTTTCTGTTGGGTGCAGCAGGTTCTTTTGATTTGTGCGAGTTGCGGCCAGCCTGCTCACCAGATCTGCCAACTAAGCACATGATGGCGCAGGCAATCAAGAATCCCAACTACCGCATCTTATTCTGGACTGACACGGACGGGTGTTTTATGAAATCTGAGTTGCAGACGTCTTAGCTCAAACAGCATCCTCGCTGAAGAGGAGATCCCACCTCTTTCGAAGATGATCCTCGAGAATGGAACATCTGCACGCCCAGCCGGTGCCATCGAAAGAAAGGACACCTCAACTTCCTAAAGTGCGCCGTCCTATCGTGCTCAGTAAGCATGGTGAGCCTCAGACTGCAGGATGCATACTTGGAGGCCTTCAGCCCTTCAGTGGCTTCCAGCTGAACTTAAAGTCATCTCTCAACACGCTAGCTCCTACTTTGAAAGGGAATGCTCCGTATGGTGGGCAGCTGCGAGGCTGGTGCGCATCTTTCGGTGCAGGCGGAGTCCTTCCAATCGCTCCGCGTGATCCGGCATCTGGACACCTTTCACGAGAATAACCGGAATCCAGGCAAGACAGGGTGATTGCTGGGATGTTTCGACTGTTGAATGAAGGCCTGGGCTTGGGTACGTGTGGTGTCGGAGCCGAAAACAGCTGCCTCAGCCTTCTCCCTTTTTCGCTGTTGCCTCACGCGATGACACTGGCAAGTTTCAAGTGATTGTGGTGGCAATGCTGTGGGGCAAATGCATCGTTCCTCGTCGGAGTGATGGTGTTTAGCACCGAAATCCTGGCAGGTGTCTGTGCCCTGAAGTCTCATTTCTGGCGACTTGAGGCAGACAGTTTGCAGCCGGTTTTTCCCTCATGGGGCTGGCTCGGGACAGGCACCATTGAAGTACGGTGGCATCTACATTGACATGGACCACGTGGCAACTCGTGGCTTGGCTTTGGGAAGACCGAAGGGCAGGGCCAAAACTCGAAGACAAGCTTCAAGTTTCGAAGGCTGAGCCGAAGTGCTCGAAAGCATTGAACTCAAAGTCCAGAAGGACTGGTCTTAGATGTATCCGTCGCCTGGAAGATGTGTCCAGCAGTAAGTGAGCGCGTGCAGAGGTGCAGGCGTTGAATCAGAAGAGTAGTCGCGGTGGCCAGCAAGCCCAGGCGGCTTTGATGAAGTCGGAGGTGAGCTCTGGCGGTGGCCCTTCGTTACACACAAGGCTGGAAGATGGCAGGATTCCTCTCGTACTCAGCTCTGCAGCTTCGTGTGGGACGTCTTGGAATGGCCTCCCAAGCGAGTGAGCTTTGAGTCAGGTATGCGGTGCCAATATTGGCAATCACATCTTCAGTGGCGACAAAGGCAGGCCGTATCCGTGTGACTGGCCCATTGTTTCCAGGGGCTGGTGGACAAAGCTCGAACCAACCTGGGTACATGCAGGCTCCGGATTCTTGGATTTTGCCATCAAAGTCATCATGGAGCGAAATCCGACAGCACTTTCATTGCCTTGAAGTGTCTTCCCGATTTGAAGCTGCAGACCTGTCCTAGGTTGCGAGAAGCTGAGCTCCTGCAATGTTCTGGAAGGCACAGTTCACTGCGACATGCACACTTGCCGATGAGTGTTCGGTTGCACCACAGAATGCTCACGAACACGCACATGCACACACACACACACACACAGACACAGACACACAGCCACACAGCCACACACACACACAGACACACACACACACACACACAGACACACACACACACAGACGCACGCACACACACACACACACACACAGACACACATGTGTCACAGGTCTCGAAGTCTGCTAGAAGTCAGCTCAAGGAAGTCGCACTCTAGGGTTACTGATCTCGAGGATAACCAATGTACAGCGAGAGTACATGCATGACGTCACAAGCGAGATGCAGGTACGTGGCCAAGGCGTCCCTCGACCATATCCTGATGTGTGACTGGAGCTTCGTTGCACCAGGCCGAGCCACACATCCCTGGTGCCCCTGCGGAACTCAATGAAACAGTAAAAGCTCTTTGGTACAGAGTTGGACACACACAGGCCCTGTCGGGCTCTATTACTTCTGAGGACACATGCTTGGCTCCGGCAACCCACGTTGTGCAGTCAAGAAGCCCCCTGCGCTTTCCACGTTGCAACAACGGCAAAAAGCACTCTACACGTTCCAACATAGGCGAACCGCACTCTACACGTTCCAACATAGGCGAACCGCACTTTACACGTTCCAACATGGGCGAACCACACTCTACACATTCCAACATAGGCGAACCGCATTCTACATTTTCCAACACAGGCAAACGGCGCTCTCCACGTTCCAACAACGGCGAACATGGCGAACCGCAGTCTACACGTTCCAACATAGGCGGACCGCACTCTACACGTTCCAACATAGGCGGACCGCACTCTACACGTTCCAACATAGGCGAACCGCACTCTACACGTTTCAACATAGCCGAACCGCGCTCTACACTTTCCAACATAGGCGAACCGCACTCTACACGTTCCAACATGGGCGAATTCCCAATCACACGTTCCAACATAGGCGCACAGCACTCTACACGTTCCAACATATGCGATCCGCATTCTACACGTTCCAACATGGGCAAACCGCACTCTGCAAGCTCCAACATATGCCGTCTCTTGTGCTTGTATGCCGTACTGTACTTGAACAGGGTGCGTCTGCACTGTTTGCTGGCTGACCGCTGCAGCAAGACTGACCGCTGCAGCAAGAGTGGACGGGGAAACCTCAGCAGGAGGTGGTGGGGGTGGAGGGTGGAGCTTCGTTGGACGGATCTCCCCTGCCCCGTTCCGTTCCCCCTGCAGAAACGTGGGTGGTGAGCCCCTTATCTCATACACGAGAGAAGTGCACACACACACACAAACACACAAACACACACACACACACACGCACGGAGAATGGTAAAGGTTGCGTAAGTCGGCTTCCGCCACTGATGACTCGAAGGATACTCTACGATGACGATGTAGCTCCTCGAGGACCTTCCTAACAGGCAAAACTGAGTTCTTTTCAGGTTTGTGGCTTTGCCTGGTTGCCATTCCAACCTGCAGGTACGTGGTTCCGGCGTCCCGGAACCATATCAGCACACTCTGAAGAGCCTCTTTGTTAGATGCCCACTCTTCAGGTGTGGGGCATCCCCCTGCTGCAATCAATCACTGTAAATTTCCAAGGACCCTTAGCTTAGAATCAGGGTGTACGCACACACACACACCCCTCTTCCGAGGGGTCAGCTGAATTGGCACCTAAAGCACGGCAAGGGTTCTTCACTCAAAACCTGTCACACGATCAATGAACATGTGTCCTGGTCCTGACAAGTTTAAGGCCATGCGCTGTATCAGGAATCCTGCGGCAGACCTGAACATCCATCCTCAGCCAACGCATACAAACATCGGGCGGCACCCGTATGGTGGCACGTCAGTTGGGTTGAAGTAGAATGGAAAACCTGCATCTTCCGCGCTGCGTTTCATCTGAAGCCTGTCGGGTGAATGCTAACCATCTGCAGCTGAAAACCTGATCAGGCAAAGTTTTTTTCAAGCGTTGGAAGACCTGACATGAAGCAAACAACAGCACAAGCACTCGAAGAAGCTATGCAGTTGCTGATTTCAATCTTGCAGGGACAAGGACAACGCAGTATCCACAGTGGCGTGTCGCTCGGAAAGGATGCCTGATAAGAAATGTCCATACCTGCGAAGTCGACATGTTCCGAAACAGCCAGACTCCCTGCTGCGAGAGGAGTATTTACTCCCATGCGCTATGAGACCCACGCAGAAAATTCCAAGGACCTCAAGCTTAGAATCGAGGTGTGCGCACACACACATCCCTCATACGAGGGGAAACCATCCTGAACAGGATACGTTAACAATGCAACGCAAACAACTGAACTCGACTCTTGAACCTACCGCACCTCACACCTCAGACCTACCGTACCTCAGACCTAAGACCTACAGCACCTGCCTCAGACCTCAGACTTACTGCACCTCACACCTAAGACCTACCGCGCCTGCCTCAAACCTCAGACATACCGCGCTTGCCTCAGACCTCAGACCTACCGCACCTCACACCTAAGACCTACCGCGCCTCAGACCTTAGATCTACCGCACCTCAGACCTAAGACCTACCGCGCCTACCTCAGACCTCAGACCTACCGCACCCCAGACCTAAAACCTACCGCACCTGCCTCAGACCTCAGACCTACCGCACCTCAGACCTAAGACCTACCGCGCCTCAGACCTCAGCCCTACCGCACCTCAGACCTAAGACCTACCGCGCCTGCCTCACACGTAAAACCTACCCCTAGAAATCACTGCAGCTATGTTGCGAGGGGGAATCCGTACTCCCGTGCACTATCAGACTCTCGGTCGCTGGAGGCTGCGTAGGGCCACAAATATTAGGGTTTCGCCCTAAAGCCTGGACCACAAGTCCGATACTGATCCGGTGTGCTATGGTAAGCTCGTGGGCCACACCTAGAGAGAGAGAGAGAGAAGGCCACAACTTGGTGCTGTGGTAAGCTCAACGCGGTCCAGCCGCCCCGGTTACATGGGTATTCCCAGCTCAAAATCTGGAAAATGACACTGCCCAGACCGGGCTAGGTGTCCACTGGCAACAAGGCCGACACACGGAGAATGGTAAAGGTTGCGTAAGTCGGCTTCCGCCACTGATGACTCGAAGGATACTCTACGATGACGATGTAGCTCCTCGAGGACCTTCTTCCTAACAGGCAAAACTGAGTTCTTTTCAGGTTTGTGGCTTTGCCTGGTTGCCATTCCAACCTGCAGGTACGTGGTTCCGGCGTCCCGGAACCATATCAGCACACGCTGAAGAGCCTCTTTGTTAGATGCCCACTCTTCAGGTGTGGGGCATCCCCCTGCTGCAATCACTGTAAATTTCCAAGGACCCTTAGCTTAGAATCAGGGTGTGCGCACACACACACACACACACACACTCCTGGTTTGACCCTCGAGTGACCGAAGCCAAACATGGCATAGCACGTTTTTCTACAATCGTGGCCTACCATCTGCTTTTCCAATCTGTGCATGCTCACTGTGTCATCCTGTTGCATCTCTTCGAATTTTCAATACCTGCACTAGCTCGTGCAGGTACCTTGTCGTTCTTTATTCGTGGAGTCTTCTTTGTGTGCGTGCTCATCACCCTTCCATTTCATCATCCTGTTTTCTTCAAACCGCTTTCACTCATGCATGCACCACGGAAAAACCAGGAGAGTGCATCTCCCATCGCGCATGATCTTTTTGCACTTGCGTTCATCACCCTTTCATCTCACCGGCCTGTCTCACTGAATTCTCCCTCACCCAAACATGCACCACAACAACCAAATAATACAATACTCTATGTGACAGAATGCGCAACATATGTTGGAGCTTGTAACGTGTAGAGTGTGATTCGTCTAGGTAGGGCCACGTAGAGTGCTGTTCGCTTATGTTGGAACGTGTAGGGTGCCGTTTGCGTATGTTGGAACGTGTAGCGTGCGGTTTGCCTATGTTGGAACGTGTAGAATGCGGTTCGCCTATGTTGGAACGTGTAGAGTGCTGCTTGTCTTTGTTGGAACGTGCAAAGTGCTGGTCGCTTATGCTCGAACGCGTAGATCTGCTGCGGTTAGTGTTACCCCTTCACGGGGGCAGCTGTGTGTGTACCACCCTGTGACTAAGGGACTTTTCATTTACAATTTCAAACAAAGCAGGGGGCCATCCCTCTTGTCTTGTCATTGGTGGATGGCCAACGAAGAGGCCAATGACAAGAGCTGACAAGGTACCTGCACGAGCTAGTGCAGGTATTGAAAAAATTCGAAGGGATGCAACAGGATGACACAGCGAGTATGAACAGATTGGAAAAGCAGATGGTAGGCCACAATTGTAGGAATACATGCTATCCCATGTTTGGCTTCGGTCAATCGAGGGCCAAATCAAGTGCGTAACTCGGCTGGAAATCTGTCATGGTGCCAGTCGTGAAGCTCCAGCTTTATTTGGAAGCTTCGGTGGCCAGACGCATGAGCGCAACAGATTCCACTAGATACTCTCTTGCCTGAATGATGAAAGATGACGGGATACTGTCTCCTCGTGCGCCTAAATGCGACATATACTAAATTCGACATCCACTTGTGACTCCCAAATTCGACAGCTACTACATGCAACATCTCCTAATCAACAACCTGCCTGCAAGAACGGGCAGTGTGAGGAGGGCTGCGGCTCCGACCTGCGATCTCCCACACTGACCCAGCAACGAGAATACAGTGTTGGGGGGCTGCGGCTTTGCCTGCGAAGTCCCACGCTGAAACAACAATAGTTTGGCAATGTTGGGAAGGCTGCGGCCTTGCCTGCGAACTCCAACATTGACCCAACAACGAAGCTACAGTGTTGGCGGAGCTGCGGCCTTGCCTGCGAACTCCCACACTGCGTCAACATAACTCAACGATACCTTGGCCTGCGGCTTTGCCGCCGAACTCCCACATTGACCCAACAACGAAGCTACAGTGGTAGGAGGACTGCGGCTTCGCCTGCGAACTCCCACACCGAGTCAACGATGACATGGCAATGTTGGCAGGGCTGGGGTTTTGCCTGCGAACTCCCACATTGACCCTGTCTTCATCCACAAAGCATTTTTGCCCTGAACCATACACCCTAAAAGCCAGGTGAAGAGGAAAATGCACACATGGTGCGCAGTTCTTTATTCGTGGAGTCTTCTTTGTATGCGTGCTCATCACCCTTCCATTTCATCATCCTGTCTTCTTCAAACCGCTTTCACTCATGCATGCACCACGGAAAAACCAGGAGAGTGCATCTCCCATCGCGCATGATCTTTTTGCACGTGCGTTCATCACCCTTTCATCTCACCGCCCTGTCTCCCTGAGCTCTCCCTCACTCAAGCATGCACCACAACAACCAAATAATACAAATACTCTATGTGACAGAATGCGCAACATATGTTAGAGCTCGTAACGTGCAGAGTGCGATTCGCCTAGGTTGGAACGCGTAGAATGCTGTTTGCTTATGTTGGAACGTGTAGGGTGCCGTTTGCGTATGTTGGAACGTGTAGCGTGCCGTTTGCCTATGTTGGAACGTGTAGAATGCGGTTCGCCTATGTTGGAACGTGTAGAGTGCTGCTTGTCTATGTTGGAACGTGTAGAGTGCTGGTCGCTTATGTTGGAACGCGTAGATCTGCTGCGGTTAGTGTTACCCCTTCACGGGGGCAGCTGTGTGTGTACCACCCTGTGACTAAGGGACTTTTCATTGAAAGCAGGGGGCCATCCCTCTTGTCATTGGTGGATGGCCAACGAAGCGGCCAATGACAAGAGCTTGCGCACCATGTGTGCATTTTCCTCTTCACCTGGCTTTTAGGGTGTATGGTTCAGGGCAGAAATGCTTTGTGGATGAAGACAGGGTCAATGTGGGAGTTCGCAGGCAAAACCCCAGCCCTGCCAACATTGCCATGTCATCGTTGACTCGGTGTGGGAGTTCGCAGGCAAAGCCGCAGTCCTCCTACCACTGTAGCTTCGTTGTTGGGTAATGTGGGAGTTCGGCGGCAAAGCCGCAGGCCAAGGTATCGTTGAGTTATGTTGACGCAGTGTGGGAGTTCGCAGGCAAGGCCGCAGCTCCGCCAACACTGTAGCTTCGTTGTTGGGTTTGCGTTGGAGTACGCAGGCAAGGCCGCAGCCCTCCCAACATTGCCAAACTATTGTTGTTTCAGCGTGGGACTTCGCAGGCAAAGCCGCAACCCCCCAACACTGTATTCTCGTTGCTGGGTCAATGTGGGAGATCGCAGGTCGGAGCCGCAGCCCTCCTCACACTGCCCGTTCTTGCAGGCAGGTTGTTGATTAGGAGATGTCGCATGTAGTAGCTGTCGAATTTAGGAGTCACAAGTGGATGTCGAATTTAGTATATGTCGCATTTAGGCGCACGAGGAGACAGTATCCCGTCATCTTTCATCATTCAGGCAAGAGAGTATCTAGTGGAATCTGTTGCGCCCACGCGTCTGGCCACCGAGGCTTCCAAATAAAGCTGGAGCTTCACGACTGGCACTATAACACATTCCCAGCCGAATTACGCACTTGATTTGACCCTCGATTGACCGAAGCCAAACGTGGGATAGCACGTACTCCTACAATCGTGGCCTACCATCTGCTTTTCCAATCTGTTCATGCTCATTGTGTCATCCTGTTGCATCCCTTCGAATTTCTTCAATATCTTCATTTGCTCGTGCAGGTAATTACCTTTTCAACTCTTGTCATTGGCCGCTTCGTTGGCCATCCACCAATGACAAGAGGGACGGCCCCCTGCTTTCCTTGAAATCGTAAATGAACAGTCCGTAGTCGCAGGGTGGCAGATGCATGCACATGCACATATGCACATATGCACATATGCACATATGCACATATGCACATGCACATACGCATGCACATGCACATGCACATGCACATGCACATACACATGCACATGCACATGCACATGCACACACGCAGACACATGTACTCCAGTCGTTTTGGTTTTGATGCATAGGCATAGTCTTCAGAAGCAAAAGGCTTGAACGTGAAAGCCCTGAGGGGGAGGTTTCAGGTTTCGCGATACAAACGGAATATGAGGCGTTCTTTGCATGGTCAGACGTGCCACGCATACACACCGACCCACGCACGCAGACGGAAACGCACGCATCCACACAGGACGCTAACTCACATACACACTCACACGCACGAATACGGAGACACTCGAGTCATGTAGCTCCAGCTCACATTTGCCAATTTGAGTTTGTGCAGCAAGTGCGCGAGTAGGTCCTTGTGCTGTTTCGAAGGTTTCGAATTGCATCGCTGCTAAAGACGACCCGACTTGGATCCGAGAGGGCAAGTCAAGAGGATCAACACAGCCCGCCCCGTGAGAGGCACGGGGCCGCCACCCTTCGCAATGAGCGTCTTTCACCCAGCTCGGGCTGGGCCTTGGCAAGGGTTGGTTCCTTTGGCAGTTATCTGCAAGCTTGAGCGAGGTTTTGCGGTACAATGCCTCTGACATGGCTTTCATTGGAGACGCAGGGTTGCATCTCAGAGTTACAACATGTTACAACTGCTCGTGACAAAGCGGCGTTTGCAGCAGTTTCGCCACACAAACCGTTGGAGCCGTGGGTGGCCACCAAGGACCAGTTCTTCGGCCGCACTGGCATAGCCTCGCACAAGGCGGAGCACTCGTGGAGGTGAGATGCAGGCTGGCCAGTACCGCTCTGGGCACCCGACACCAGATCAGTGGGAAGAGTGCGGTGATGGCTCGTGGCCGACCTCGTGATGCTGACGCTTCACCAAACGAAGACATTTGGTTGAAGACCGTAGCCCCAAATCAGCCAATGGGCATTATCTTGAGATTTCAGTGGACGTCGTGGTCTTGCCGGCTGCGACAACGCATGCTCTGACAGTACTGCAGCGCAATGCGGAGCTGTGCTGAATGTGGAGCTGTTGACTGGACTTGACCAGTTTGCATGCAGTCGCCAAACGTGCCAGCAAACAGAGAGCGCCTCAGAGTAGATTGCACATGTTCAGGCCATTTAAGCTTGACAAAGCTTGAAGGTCTCGTTCCAAATTCCAAACAAGTTCGCGGCAGTGCCATACTGTCTCGAACAGTGACAGCTGTTTGTGTTGGGCAAGCAGTCAGCACACATCAGGAGGACATGAAATTCGAATTCAATAGTCGAAGCAGTCCCAGGGCGAGTTTGAAAGCAGGACAAGCGCACGAGATGCGCTGACCTACCCGCCTGTTGAATCTTCCTGGCTTTGCCTCGGGCTGCAGCTTGCGTTATTCGGGGAAGAAATGCAGACCAGGGGCCAGCATCAAACTTAGACTTAAATGAAACGGCACACGGGTAGATGTTTTCAGGACATAATGCACATGACAGGGTCAGTTTGCAAGAATCATTAAATTTACGCAGCCCGACAAAACGGCCATGTCTGCGACGCAGGGTCGCCGCCCTTGTTTCCTCGGAGTTGCTGGAAGGACGTCTGCGTGCATCTCGCCGGAACTTTGGCAATCTTGACAGGTGCTCAAGCCCTGCTTGCCAACCTCAAAAACAGAAGACAGGCATGGCTGCAATGGTTATCTCGTGAGGTATGTGTCGAAGGTTGTGCGCGGGGGCTGGGGTGCTGACTCTTGGAGGTCGATGTACCCCAGGACAAGAGAAACGCTGCCGTGGCCCGAAAGAGAGTTGCACAGAATGCTGACACTCACCGATCTCGCTACATCCGCAAGTCCCTTGTGCCTTCCTCATATTCACATTAGATACGAGGCGGGAGAGTTGCTGGAGAAGACCGCGCACTTTTTGGAGGCATACGCAAGACGCGAAAGCATGGCCACAGCGAATGCCAGGAAGTCGTTTTCGAGACATGAATGGGATGGAAATAGAAAGCAGAAGCCGGCGCGAGAGGGTGGATCCTACGCCTACATGTATTAGCCCGGGTTTGTGTGCTTTGACAGGAAGGAGGGTCCCTAGCGCCGTCTAGAAGGTCACTTCCGTTGCGTAAGGTTGCGATTTATGTTGTTCTCGATTGAAGTCCAAAGGAGACAGCCTTGTTTTGGCAGCAGCAACAAGAAGAGCGCAGTCCCTGAGTCTTCCGTCCTTGTGACACACCCGACAGTGATTAAGTCAAGGTGGGAATGTCCTTGCTTTGCTAGATGCGCCAAGAACCTTCCCTTGTTGGCGTGCCGGCTATATTCCACCACAATCAGACGAGAGAGGATAGTCGTGTGGCTTCTTTCCTGGACACGGTGTTTAGCGGATTAGCGACTTGAGATGCAGCCATTGCCAGGCAAGGGAGACAGGCAATCCTCAAGATGCGACGCACCAGGCACGCCGTGAGGCGACACTTCAGAATGTAGGACCAGAGACACACGGTCTGCAGGTGTCAAAGGATTTTGCCGATTGGTGGTGTAGTGGCCCATTCCTCGACGGAGCAGATGCATAGGAAGCTGCTGGCAATTTTGGGGTTTGTTTTCCAGGTCAGAAGAACACCAAAAAACTTGCTATCGCAGAGACTGGCACGCTGGAGGTTCTTTACGAGCGCGGCTCTGAGTGGCTTAGCGCCTCCTCGCCAGCACAGACACCAGCAAGAGAAAGATTATTCGATGGATGCGTGCCCACAGTTATAGCAGCCTGACTAGGGCAGTCTAGGAGATCCTGGAAATGCCCCAAAACTGCGGCGGCTGGAGACAGAGATAGACAGAGAGAAGGAGAGAGACAGACAGACCGACAGACAGACAGACCGACCGACAGACAGACAGACCGACCGACCGACAAACAGACAGACAGATAGAGCGACAGAGAGACAGAAAGCATTTGGGGGGCGCAGAGCGCCGGGGAAGAGGGTCGCTCCGTCTTCCTTTACCCTCGCGAAAGAAAGACAGAGAGACACAGAGACAGACAGACAGACAAACACCCGGTCCTGGATTTTCCTGCGTGTCCAAGGCATATCGCCAAGATGTACGAGCTGGGGGCGCCCCTTACGCTAGGACTGCTTTGCGACAGATTGGAAATCCAGTTCTGCCCGAAGTTGGCATGCGCCTAGACTGTGCACTGGCATGCAGTGGCACAGAATGACAACAGCACGGCCCGAGAAACACAGGAGAGAGGCGAACCGAGCAGTTCAGTTTCTTCCAGGCCATTTGTTCATTATTCCTGATACGGCTTGGCAAGAATCTCGGATACTCTCAGGACATCGAAATCCGTGGCAGCAAGGACAATAAGATCGACTACAGGGACATTGCTGGTCCAGACAGTGCATTCCTCCGCCTTCTAGGACACCGTGCTATGTTGCATTGACGGCTGCGTTGATAAATCGAAGGATCCAGAAAAGAGTTGGCTAGTGTGCGCATACGATGCCATTTTCAATCAAAGGGCTTTATCGTTTCCTGGTTGGATCTGCACTCACCGAAGGACGCATCATGGCAGAGCTTTACCCGAAGCAGCAGTTACAGGTCATCGTCCTGGATGCCTCGGGACACAGCAGTGGGCTCCACAGGCTTTGCGCACTCCCTTAGCAAGCAATGTTCTGCAAGCCCGGCTGAGACAAGCTCGGCGTGGAACAGACAGCTGTGCGCCTGGTGTGGTTTGGAACTCGGACATTTCAACATCACAATTCTTGAGCGCACCAACGTCCTAGTCTGGAAGGCAACTTACTGGCTCGTCCCAGCCTTGTCGCTTTCCATGGTCAGAGGCCCCCACGCATTCTCATGCTTGTGTGGCTGCAGGAGTGGCGGGCAGAACATTGTTGTCAATTCCGAGATTGCTTTTCGGATCGTCGACTACATGGTGCCGGAGACCTCAGGGAGGAGCATGGATGTGCACGGTGCAAAAGCACGGAAAGTGTGAGGCTGAAAGCCAACGAATCGACAGACCAGAGCATCAAGGAAATCCTCCGAAGAGCTTCTACACTTTCGAATGCTGGGAGCCGAGCATGTTCTTAACTTGAGTATGCTTGGGGATGAGCCCTTGTGATTAAGGTAAATACATGGAAGAACATCTTTGTCAGCGACGAGAGTTATGGCGGCAAGAGGCACCTGTTTTATTGCCCCGTGTTGTGCCGACAGCATGATGTGCAGAGTTGATGCATGTGCAAAGCGTAGTGGGATGTGAAGCGCCCTAAAGGTTTGCAGAGAGCCTTGTTGATTAAACAAGAACAATACATGAGACGTTGCTCCTGGTAAGGCCTTGATTTCTGTGCAAAACCTTGGTCTGTGTGCCTGCCTTTCCGTCTCCTTCCAGGTTCTGGCTTCTAGGTGGCTCTGTGCTTCATTCCCTGTCGCCGTCGCGACTCCTCGCTTTGGATGGCCATGCCCAGTCCAGCAAACGAGATGCTGTCTGATGCTTCCTTCCGCTGGCTGTAAGCCGTAAGACGTGGTTAAAGGCTCGAAAAGAACCTGCACAAAGCTTGACTGCTTTGCCTCGCTGCTTCCAGCGTGATCCAACTTGAACTTGTGCCCAGAGACCGACCGACCGGTACGTTCATTCTGTTCCTGTAGTTTTTCTTGGTTATTGGCTCTTGTCTCAAGTTTATTTGACTGGGCCTGCAGTAGTCGGCATAGTAGAGGAAGAGCAGCCCACACCCCGAACAGTTGAAACTCAAATCCCGAAACCTTTCAAGCGTTGACG
>CAJNDT010001386.1:50000-59882 GCA_905221615.1 Symbiodinium sp. CCMP2592
AATGAAGAACTTGGAGCGCTCGTATCCTGGAGACATGCAGGATGTGCCGGCAAGCACTTTATCCAGATGTCAATGTGCAAGAACACATCAGATCTTATTGGTCGAGTTCGAGGCGTCTCGCTGTGTGACAGGAGTTCAAGTCCGAGATCGAGCGGGCTTTGACTGGGCAGGATGGGACCACTGAAGTTGACTATGAGAAGGCCAGGTTGTGGCAGAGTGGCGGGGAAACATCCCGAATGGTTTCGTCCGGGAGATGTCGTGAGTCAGGCTACGTACAGTGTCGATCTTACAATGTTGCTGAAAGATGGAGCCATACGATTGCAGCCAGGAGACAGTGACTTGGTCCAGCAGCAAGGGTGCCACGATCGTGTTCAGGCCTGAAACATTTATGTGTCCAGATGCCGCTTGAGCTCGAACATGACATGGGACTGCAGCGATCTTGATGCATGTAGAGGCACGCGAACCACAAGGTGCACATCACTGCGAAGGAGACGAGCTGATGCAGTCAGTCTTGCAGCTTGTTTAGAGACCGTTTGCCAGTGTGGACTGTTGCAAGTAGGTACTGAATCGCTGCAGGAGGGTCTATGCCGAGTGTACCTGAATGCCTGCACATTTTTGCAAGCGGCGAGCCAAGGCCGGCGGTCCGTCAGAGCCAGAGCCACTGCTTTTGCGCGTTGGAACTCTGCCAGGCTCGACCGATTCTGCCATGGAGCGGGGCTCCACCCGGGCCGCTGCCTCGAGACTCTGGATATCAGTTTCGTAGAAGCAGCTTGAAGGGACTCGTCGTCTGCTGTTTTCAATTAAAATTCAGGTACCATCCACATCCATGCAACTACATCTCAGGCCGCTACCAGCATTCGCCTCGGAGGCACCAATGGTTACGCCAGCTTGGCTCTGAAGGGGAAAAGGGAATGCAAGTAGTTTCCAGTCGGGGATGAGGGCTTGACTCCTTTCCAGGTTCTAGGGCGCCCAGCCAAGTCTATGCGCCCTCCGCAGTTCGCAGCCGCCCGCTCAGCACATAGGCTTGATTAGGAAGCAATGGGTCAAGCTCGTGTGACACCGTCAAATTCATCCGCCCCATCTTGACTGGATGGGTTGAAAGACAGAACCGTTCTTGTGCAAGCATATCAGGTGTAGCGGGCTTCTCGAAACCAATGAGCTTGGCCGTGCCCTGAGCCGGGGATCGAATCGACCTGATTAGATGAGTAAGAAGACTTGACGCAACGAGCATCTCGTCAGACTTCTAGATTCCCAGCACATGTTGCCCAAATAGTCCATGTTTAATCGGTAGGTATAGGATTTGTAGCTAGGGCCAGTGCACGTCGCCATCGCGCGTTCTGTGCCCCAGGCTGGTGGCCAAAGCAACGTACCCGGGCGATCTGCCGCGGGGAGAAGCGCTGACAAGCCGAAGGTGAATTCGGTGAAGTCATGCCGTCAGAGGCACAGGCAGAGACGTTGCTGAGGTCCCTTACACTCGCGTGGTGTCCATTGACTTCCACGCGGAGACTTCAGGCGAAGACCTGAGATGTGGAAGACATTCGCAGCTTGCGTGCAGCCGGGCAACTGGCAACGCAATAGAAGCTGGCTATGTGGCCACCTCAGAGTTTGGGTCATGCAGGTGAGATGGATCTCAAGATCGGCGAAATGATTGAGGTGGTCGAGGTGTTCAGAATTCGTCCCTTGCCAGCCAGTTAGTCACACGAAATGCGAGCAGTGCCTGCAGGATGATGACGGCAATGCCTTTGACAGATGGGCCAGACGCTGAAAGCCACGGTTAGGAACAGGGACGACGTGGTGTTTATGTGAAGTTCTGAAGCAGACCTTGCAACTCCTGAGGGGCTGCGGGACATGGCTCCGACTCCTCAGTCTTAGCTCAATCGCATAAGGTCATGGGCAAAAACATCAAGACGCAAGTGCTGGGATGGCCCCGGCTGGCATGTTTTCGTCACTGCTCCCAGCTGCTTGGTTTCTTTAGTACTGGGAGGCTTCCCCTGAGCCACACGCGAGCGGTGGATCAGGACAGGGCACGGACATCGGGGCTTGAGTTTGAGTTGGCTGTTGGTTCTCAGCGCAGATTGCTAGGGAGAGGAAGCGGAAGTTGAGCTCCATCTTGTGTTCAGCGGCTTGATCTTGCTCGCCACCAGGATGCTTGAGATGGAGGTCGAGTCGGAATAGTCCGAATATAGTCGGACCGGAATGCAGACTTGGAGGAAGCACAGCAGTTTGTCTCTACGTAGCTCCAAAAGCAATGAGCTGGCTCAGCCTCCAAACACGCTGTGTGCGTGGCCCAAACGATAAGGAAACCTTCTTCGACGCCGAAATTTGTGCGTCGCGTCTGTGCTTTCCTGGCTGTGTTGCCTGGATGCGAGCTGCGTGAAGGGATGCGGGTCTGATGTGTTAAAGCCAACATGAGAGGGAACTTGATACGCGAGCTTGAGTTTGCTTAAGGCTCTAGGAAGCACTGGCTGACGAGCAACGATGACGGTTTCAGATGAATCTGTTGATCGCTTGTTTGCTGGACTTCGGTTAGCCACGTGTTTTCTTTGAGCCACCCCTGCTTACCACCGGGATCACCCGAAGCGATTTTTGCAGAGAGAGCTCTGCGATCGATCCGGTGCCACTGGCCTTCATTACTTGCTGGGGAAAGCTCTGTCTGCCTCGCACCGCTCCTTGCAAAAGGATTTGCTCTGCTGTGCCGCCACCCTCAACCTGACCACAGTGCACGCCGGGCCACCTTAGACTGAGGCAAAAGAAGTTGAGCTTGAAGCGTCGTGCCTGTCAACATCGCGAACTGTTTTTGGCTCCATTTGCAGCTCCGCAGCTTGTGCCGAAGAGCATGTGGCGCATCGTCCTCGGCAGTGGTGGCCCTGAAAATCCCGGAAACGCTGCTAGAAGGCCCTATCTCAAAACATGAATGCGCTTGCGGCTTCCAAGGTCCTTCAAGATGATCCTCTGCTCGCCGGAGCATGCATTCAAGCAAGGCGGGGCCTTCTGCCTTCGTTTGCCTTCCATGCGTTTGCCTCAATGAAGACGTCGGGAAGCCGATTGCTCAAGCGGGGCCCAGCTCCAGCTCGCAGAGTTCCGGCACCATGGCACTGCATGGGCCCCTACATGGGCTGCTTCATCATCTCTGTGCCGGACCTGAGAGCTTCTCGAGCACTCCTGGAGGGAAACGGAACGAAATTGAACACATTGCAGGAGTCCGAAGACACTTACCCGTCAGCGCAAAGAAATTTGTTGTCAAGGACGCTCGCAATTAGGAAGGCCTGAAGGCCATCATGGTCGCATTCTTCTTGAGCAGATATGTGCCGACCCTAGCTCCTTGAGGAATCGATCCGATCGTGTGGGACGTTCTTCATTGGGGTACAAGACCGCTGCATGTACTCGCACACCTTCCACTTCAGCTGCCGATTTGCACTGTTAAAGCTGTTCAGAGACTTGGGTTCTGGGATCCACCAACCTGGCCAGAAGTGAGGTGGCAGCGAGCCATTCACCACAGGCTGCACGGCTGTGGTCCAGGTCAAAGTTTTCGGCAGGCCCTCGTGCGTGCTCCGAGAGGAGCTATATGCAAGTAGATGCGGGCGTGCGCATGGGAAGGTCCTTGGGCGAAGGCGACGTTTTAATGGACATAAGCGTCGGCCAGCAGTTGCTGCGCGAGATCATGGCGTGCTACGATCATAAGAACCTCGATCAGCTGGATGCCTGGACGCAGAAGACGCGGTGGACTCAGAGCCTGGTGGCGCCTGGCGGTCGCTGAGGAGGAATTTCAAAAGCCCATGCGACGAAACACGACGGTGGAAGTCATGGCAGAGGCGACGAAGAGTTGTCCCAGTCCTGGCGGTCCTAGCGATCTCAAGCTTGTGGACTGGAAGGCCGTCCACCGGCGCTTTGTCTCCGGGCTGAAGCAACATTTGGCAGGGGAGCCTTTCCGTGAATTTAGCTAGTGAGTTGTGCAGTTGCAGGCCGTCAAATGCCGCCAATCTATGTGTTGCATGGTCTAAGGAACTTGCCCGGGGTAAGACCTTCGGTTCCATCTCCAAAGTTGAGGTGGTGGTCAAGGACCGGGCCGCAGTCCTCAGTTTCTTGACCTCTTGGCATCTTGCAAGTGGAGGAAAGCGACGTTGCTTTTGCCGGCTTCGGGGAAGAACTGGATGTCACCAGCTTGTTATCGGAATGAGCCTGTCACCGTTCCTGCCCCCGAGAGAAGCAGCAAAAAAAGCAGCTGCATTGTTGAAGTTGACTCAGCCGTGTTTCCGTCTTTCCGTCCAAGAAGCAAAGCAGTGCCAGGTGCAAACTGGTCCAGTGAGTAAGAGGAATGGTGCTTCGCGAAGCGCTTCAGTGCCGTGTGCACTCGATACGAATAAGTCCACATCAGATTATGGTTTTCATTGGTTACATGTTCCAAGTCGTTGTGGTAGCATTCGAACCGTCAAGCCCGAAGCTCTGGCAGTGCGCTGCGGTCCTGCTACCATTGTCTTTTTCCATCCTGCACTATCTCGAAAATCTGCAAAGTCCCATGCAGAGCCTGTGTGGGACAGCGCCTGCGCATCTGCAGGCTTTCTGTTGCCTGGCCACTGTTGTACCAGCACTGGCCTCAGAAAGCGAAGGACCTCTCAGCGCAGCACAGAAAACATGTTTGCGCTCTTCCTCTTTCACATCTCTTTCTTGGCCGAACTGTTCTCTCCTTGCGGATATTACGAACCTGGTCGGTTCCTTATGACCTGAGCTGTAAAGCCGTTGACCGGGCCTGCCACGCTTTTGGACGCAGCGTTTCTGGAAGCCGACAGGCATGACAAGCATGCGGTACCGCTCCGTTTCGAACGTCTCCGAGGCCAGTGATGTCAGACTTCGTCATCGTGGCAGAATCGTCACTACATCTTGTAAGAGACTCCGAAGTAACTATCCCTTCGCCAGGCTGATGTCGACTCAACAGGAGCGCAGGGTACCTGCTGTGTCTTTGTTACGAGAGCCCCTGTTGTCCCACACGGCCTTCCAGTCGAAGCAGCCGCACAGCTCAGTGTCTGGGGCGAGCGTCTACTGGCCACAATCCCAGATCACAAGTCGCTGCATTTCGGCTTACCTTCTATTTGCTAGAAGGGATCTGCAGGGTCGGCGGGGTGGAAAGGAGCCGGAAGGACTAAAGCGTCGGAAAAGTTCGGCACTTTCCGTAAAAAAACTGGTCCATACCCAGTTTGAGTTTTGTGGCTGCAGGGGTTAGGCGTTTGCCTTGCAGTTTGCATGTTGCATTTGCAGCGCACAGCAAATTTCAAGAGACTTCTCAGCAGTCGCTTGACGCCGCATTGGCCCTGAGCCTTAAAGTTGGTTCTGTGGTCAGCATGTCTGGAATACAGCAGATTTAGACATTGTCCGCTGTCCTTCAGGGCAACCTATCTGCACGATATCCGCTGCGTCCAGACCCTGTGCACCTTCAGATCCTGATCGACACGGGTAGCTGGTCGTGACGAGTCTCCGACAATAAGGGTTCCGAGAAGCAGGGACGCTGTTCAAGCAGAGCGGTTGGCAGCTGGGCGCGCACTACTGCGGAAAACGTGTTTAACTTACTCAGAAAGCAGACGTGGATGTGTAGCCTGACCCAGTCCAGCTACCAGGTTGCCACACAGTCACGGCCACCACTTCGGCATGTTGACGGATCAAGCTCGAAGCATTTTGAAACAATGGGGGACCGCTGCAAAGTACGCGTCCGCAGAAGTTGACATGCAGTCAAACCACATTGTCCAGAATGCCAAAACACTCTCTGAGAGCGCATCGGCATTTCTACAGGCCGAGGCACGCTCTTCATCCTCGACGGAGCTGGAACGCGAGCGCAGCGAGCGCCGCTGGCTCGGAGAGCCGGGATGTTCATTTGTGTGCATTGAAGTGTTGCAACGCCAGACCAGGACAGGCTGCTGTTGTTGCAAGCTTCAGAGTGCCTAGGGATGTAGGGGCTTTGATGCCTTCGGAGTGATTGCTGAGAGCTATCAGGTCTCGATGCTCCGGAATTACTTAGCAGAGAGCAGGAGGCGGCTTGAAAGTTGGAGCTGGCCGTGCGTCCTCCGAAGTTCTGTCTTCCCAATCACGAGTCTTCGGTGTCAGGCATGCGATCTGGCCGTTGCTGAAGAAGCACCAGAGGCCCTGCATTGAAGACAATAGCAAACGGCAAGGCTCAGCAAAGTGTGTGCTGAAAACGCTCTTCAAACACACGGATTTCCAAAATCGCCGGCGACGACGTCCGACTGTTCAGTGCCAAGGCCCCAGAACGCCAATGCCAAGTCGTCCAACGAAGACGAATCGATTGCATGCCTGGTTCTTACACGATTGAGTGGGCACTTTCACACGCCTGATTTCCGTTCTCAAAGTTCCAGTTTCTTTCAAGTGTCCAAACTGTCAACACTGGTGCACACTGACAGCATTCACAGAAGACTCCAGAGTCGATTCCGGGAAGCTGGATAGCTTGGTTTGGACAGGTCTGCAACCGCGGTTGCCATGAGCTTCAAGGTGTTATACAGCAGTCCACACACCTTGCACCATCTCGAGGTGTGGCATACCGGCTCCGTCTTACAGCAGGGGTCCAAAGGCCGGACGAGTGAGTGCTGGAGTGCCTGTTGATGAAAGAGAAGCTATGTCTGTTGAGCCATCGTGCCGATCTTAATTGATACAAGTGCACTGACTTCAGCAGACACGTAACGCCGTGTTGTGCATGGCTTCATCTCGCTTCGCTTGCAGTTCCCCCGAGCATGTGACGCCGGGCTGCTGGAGGTTCGCATTTTCTGGGTTGCGAGTGCTCCAGTCTCTGCTGGCTGCTGGCGTGCACGAAAATGTCTGCCTTTTCTGCGGAAGCTGTGTTTAGCAGCTTTAACTTAAGAGAAATCATGCCAAGCCATGCGCAACTTGCACACCTGCAAAGTTGGACCCTGGCGATTCCTTGAAAGCCAGATCCAAGCAGATTTTCATGAGCCTTGTATTGCACGAATGCGAGGCCTTTCCTGCGGGCAGCTCTTGGTCTTTGTCGCTGTTGCTCGGTACGCATTGGATTCGGATGCCCTAACACGCCCAGGAGGCAGGCCAAGGTAGAAATGCCGGGGTTGCGTTGACAGAGTGCAAAGAGCTGGCCGAGGTTTGGTACTGCGCGGCACTCAGAAGATCGCAAGCCTCAAAGCAAGTCTTTAAATTCGAGAGACCTGCAGCGAGCATGTCGATTTGTTCACACTCAAGCTCGACTCTTTGAAGACTTGCATCGCTTCCGGATTTCGTTGCAAGGGCCCGCTGCATTGGTTCTCTTCATCCAGCACCAGCCGCGCTCCTATCGCCGCACAGAGTGTGCCATCGACCTGACGACCTGGACTCTGAAGCCGTACAACGGGCCAGGTTCGAGACGCGAACCGTTGCGCGGGAAGGACTGACATGTGAAGACTGTCGTGCAGCCCAAAAAAGGGTAAGCTGCCGTGTCGGCTCGACAGGTTGTGTTCTGGGGCAATCTCCGCGAGGCTCTTCGTTCAGAATCATGATGTGCCGTGATTGACAAAGTTGGCGCAGGAGAGGCTGCAGGATCTTCAGGTGGAGCTGCGCTCGAAACTCAGTGCTCTGCAGCTTCAGGGCCATCGCTCGCAAGTGCATCGCAGCAGACAGACCTAACATGTCCTGCTACAGAGCTTGGACCGAACGGTACTAACTGCGACTTGTCACTTTTGGCTTGGCCTTACATCTTTCGCATACTGGTCGCACGCCGCAGGTCGTTCGTCATTTGAGTATTCGACCGGACCAATGATTTCGCGAATTATTCATGAACTTCGGTCTCTATGCTAATAGTGCAGCAGGTTGTCGGGATGAACAGCGGCCTTACTACGCCCTGGGTTTGGTTTTGCGTCTCACATGCTTGTTGACGCCACAGCCGTAATGTTGGTCCACTAGCGTGGAGCACAGCGCTAAGATCCACGGATCACTGCTGCGACGCTGTCTGCGAAAGTGCTGGCATACAGATAGACAGCCTTTGAGTCCCTGTCGCGACATAATTACTCAGTATCGAAGCTTGTTTACTTTCTTGCATGATCTGGCGTTCAATGCCGATTTTATCTTCACCCCTCCTTTGCTCCTTGCTCCTGATGCACTGACTTTACTGCTGAAGGTCTGGCGCTTTTCAGGGTGCTGACTTCAGCAGCCGGGCTCGCACCTGAGTGCGACCGCTTGCTGCAAACGTGGTCGTGCTAGGATCGAGCTCAGTCGCGCAAGGCCTGACGTCTTCGTAGAGGTTGGAGGTGCATGCCGAAGGCAAGAACTTGCTGTGCAGGTTGGGAAGGCCGTTGAGGTCGGGGGTTGACTCGCGGCATTGCCGTTTACGGAATTATTGACCCACGTGGTTGTGCAGGGTATTGCTTTTCACAGAAAGCTGGCGAGCATATTCATTTAGATTAAAAGCGACCGTAGCTGCTGCGGCCGGGGCTCCCTGCTGCAGACGGACACGACCGTGGGGATGCATTCCGCGCGACGTCGAAATTGGATGGATATAGTTGCCTTCACCTATATGGACATACAGTGAGACCCCTGTAGGCTGCACTCGCCCAAAGCAACTGCGAACGGCGAGGCTGGGTCTTAGCAGTTGCGGGGCTGGATTGACCTTGCAAGCTGCAAGGACTGCGCTGAATTCGAGTTTGAAGTGCTTCCTTCTGTCCGCTCCCAAGCCTCGGGTGGCTCCTCCTCAGTCCTGATGGTCAAAGACCAAGGATCCGCATGACATGGGACCGGTTCTCGAGGTGCCGGGGCAGCCAGACACAAAGGGCCGTGCCACGAGTGACGCGGTTCTGTGGTGGCACTGCCAGGTCCTTCACCTGGAGGCAGCGTTCCTACACTGCCCACGGGAGAGAAGCGACTGCAGCCATGGAAGGCCGAAGCAGGTGGGGCCTTGCGGTTGCTGCCGTTGCTTGCAGAATGTTCCTCCGCCTGCGGCCGAGTTTAGCAGCATGACAAGAAATCTCAAGCTGAGGAACACCCCAACGCGGGAAATCACAGAGCAACAGATCAATGTCGCGCTGGCAGACTAAGCGCAAATCTTGTCGCGAGGGCTTACAGCATCTTCGGAAGCTCTCCGTCACTGCCCACCAATCTTGAAGTCACGACATCGTGCCAATAGTACGGCTAGTGCGTTATTCAAGCATTGGTCGTTCTAAGGCAGCAGGCAGCTTGCGAATGCGGCTTGATTTGCGAGATGAAGGTCACATGTGCCGTTGTTAGACCCACACTCTGCACTGACAACCGAGGGTGACTGCAGTTCCCGTCTTGAAGTCAGACGGAGCAGCTGCAGATGTGCATCCTTGACCATGCAGGACCGTTGCCTCAGAGTGGCATGTGTGATTGACTCGCAATCAAATGCCTTGCAACGTGACCTCCGGAATCGTTGCATCGACATGAGCTAACCAGCTGGAAAAGCACGGACACTGACATGGCAAGAGCGAAACTTCGCACGTCGTGGACTTTGAATTTCCAGCTGGGGAAGGGTGAGCACCGCAGTCAAAGCAGTGACTTGCCGATGCTCGAACAAAGGTTTGCACTCGTGTTACAGTGTTCATCATTATCAGGCCTGCAGCAGAGAATCTACGCTGTCAGCGGCCTGTTTCATGGACTGGTGAAGTGCAAAGCAAAGCACGAGCTCGGAAGAAGAAAATGGATTCCAGGCGGGCTTTAACGGAGAAGAATCTAACTATTACGGAAAATGCACATGCTATGATAACCAAATTAAAATGGAGGCAACTAAATCGAATATCAAATATTATGTTTATCTATATTTACCAGTAAGATGAGGGAATTTGATTTACTCCTACGAACAAGACAGAAAATTTGGAACATTCTATTAATCTATTAGTCTGGTCTGGATTATCTAGTGAAACGGTG
>CAJNDT010001387.1:0-59832 GCA_905221615.1 Symbiodinium sp. CCMP2592
CGCTTGGTAGAGCAACATACACCAAACCCCATTCTGAACATGTTGGCACTCTGCCTTCGACAAAGACAACCCAACAGCAAGGTTCTCTGTGAGCAACATACACCAAACCCCATTCTGAACATGTTGGCACTCTGCCTTCGACAAAGACAACCCAACAGCAAGGTTCTCTGTGATAACAGGCATGAATGAGACGGAGGAACACACCAGCTCAACAACACAGCCATGTCCCAAGAACGGCCTCCCTTCTTTGTCCGGTATTGCTTCCGGTGACTTGCATGACTGCTTCGATGTCACCAGGTCAGGCCCCAGCCGGCGCATTAGCCCATGTGCCCGGCTGTCATCTATCCCCTGCCCCTGGGATAGGTTGGCCTCAAGGCTGTGACACAGGCAAACCGAACGCCTCACACCTGGCCAATGGTGTGGGGAGCAACCCCGATGGGGCAGGGGTTTACTCCTTAGGTAAGGCAACCCCGAGGAGGTTCGACTGACACTCTAATTACTGTACTACTGCTCGATATTTGGCCTCCCATGTTGCTGAGGTGGACACTCGGGTGCCGAGCTCGGACCCAGCCAGCACGTTAGCCCATGTGGCTGGCTGTCATCACCAGGTGTCCGCTCTGGTGGTTGGCCCCAAGTCCTCGTCGGTTCCGTCTTCCGCGGTCCCCCAAAGCGACCCCATGCCCGGCCATCGGCATGCAAGCGCGGCTGGTGAATCAAAACTGGACACACCGCGACTTGTTGGTAAGGTTGGTGTGACATAAGATGCCATGCAGGGCCACGCGGGCAACTTCCAGCGATGGGCAAAGTGCTTCAAGACTTTGCCCGCGGGCGCGGGTACGTGGCATAGTATTTAGTAGTCGGGCCTTCCCTGCAATCTGCGCTGAATCACCTGCCGTGGGCACACCACTTTGCTAGGCGAGCACAGACAGAATAAATCCCCAGCGCCGGCCAACGACACTGTCCCGCACGGTCAAGGACCCATAACTCGGGTCCGAGCCCGACTGGAGCGCGGTCTGTAAGACCACGGAGCTGGGGCATGCAGGATGGGTAGGGCGAGTCGAAAGCAAGCAGCAAGCCAACCAAGACATGGCACGTGACAAGGGACCAAGTACATGACATTCTTCGAGAGAACACTTTACCCGGAATGCAAAACCTCAACTCATTGCTAGTGTGCCGTCCAAGCAAACGCTTTCGAGAGAGCCATGGGCAGTGTCATTCTGTCGTCGATCCAAGAGAACAGAAAGTATGTGCTCAGCAGAAAGAGATATAACCTAATCATGGGTTAGCGGCCTCCCCCATTTGCTCTTTTCCTCCCGCCCGTTCGGTTAGTTGGAATGCCGCTTCGGCTGAGGAGTGAGGCAGGCATCATGGCTATGCTGATTTCAGACTGCTGATTTCAGACTGCTGATTTCAGACCCGAAGCCGCTTCCAATGGCTATGCTGATTTCAGACTGCTGATTTCAGACTGCTGATTTCAGACGAAGCTGATTTCAGACTGCTGATTTCAGACTGCTGATTTCAGACAGGTTCAGCAGCGACTACAGCACGAACTCATCGAAGGCATAGTCTGCGAAGCCTAGTAGTTTTTCTTTGGCGGAAGTGCAGCTATTATCGGAGCCAGGCCCCGAAGAACATCAGCGTCCACCACACCAGGGTGTTGTTCTTCGATGCCTTCATCAAGCGGGAAGTCATCCCTTGCAAGATCCCATTTGGTCCACATATGGCAGTGTACCTGCCTGAGAGGATCCTGCCAATTTTGCTTGGTGAACGTCTTCGAGAAGCTTTTCTTTCCAAACTCTTCCACCCAATATTTGTGTGTCGCCTTGAACTCGACGTTCCATCTGTAATCGTTGACCCTGAGAGTCATGCGAGCTTGCGGAGCACATAATTGGTCAAGAAGTTCCATTGGAGAGCTGTGAATTCTCGGTGCACCCCGACGACTGGAAGCAGGTACCACAGAATCCTCCTCAGCTGAATAGTGTTAGGGGCGAGGTCTGAGGGAGCCAGGGAGTTTCAATTCACAAAACAGACAACTCAAGTTGATATGCAGCTCAACATAGAGCAAAGAAAATTTAGTCCCAAGGGCTGCATCGGATGGGGCAGGACCGGCACTGGGAGCAGGCAGGCTGCTGGAAGCGGCAGCATTCTGAGGGCCAGCCTGAACTCAGCACCCGACACTGGAAACCCGATACCTAGACCCACAAAAGGCAAGCCCCTGAAGGCTGAAACCTAAAGCCCAAACCAGACCATATTACCAAGATACTTCAAAATACCCTAGCCCAAACCTTAGCACAAAAAGAGTGGGTTCCTCCTTTCGGCGACGGGCTTCCTCTGCGGCCTCGTCTTCGACCTTCCAGATCGGGCTTTGGGTTTTGGGTTGGGTTGAGGAGCCCTCAAGCCGAAACCTTAAAACCTCAACCCCTCGCCCTAGGATACCCCCAAACACTAAACCACAAATAGGCTTCCTTTTGTAGGCGACGGTCCATATGGGGCTTCCAGATTGGGATTTGGGTTTGGTACTTAAGGTTGGGGATAGATCGTTTCGCGCCCTCAAGCCTTACTCGACTCCTTCTCGGCTTCCTCCTCTGGGCGATGGGCTTCCTCTTCATCAGCCTTCCAGGTTGGGTTTCGGGTTTGGTACTTCGGGTTGGGGATTGATGGTTTAGTATAGAGCCACACCCTCACCAGCAGCACCACCAGCACCTAGAGCCCTCAAGCCTACACCCGAAATCCTACAACACAAACCTGAACCATATTCCCCAAATACCCGAGCCCAAACTTCCTCTTCGGCCTTTTCTTCGGCCTGTCAGATTGGCTTTCGGGAATAGGGTTTCGGTTTGAGGGTTGAAAGCCCAAGCCCAAACTAACCAAACCTACACCACAACTCCCAAGATACCCTAGCCCGAACCCTAGACAAATCACACAAAAGTTTCAAACTCGACAATGGCTTTGTCCTCTCGGCGGCGGGCTTCGTCTTTGGTTTCGGGTTTAGGGTTTCGGGGTTTAGGGTTGAGAGCCCTAAAGCCTAAACCGAAAAACCTAAACCGAAAACCCCTAAAACCAAAAGCCTGAACCTCCACCCTAGTTCCCAAGATACCCTGGCCCAAACCGGAAGCAGCTCGACACCGTCAAGATGGCCTCCTCCTCTGCCTCTCTGCGATGGGCTTCCTGGTCCATTTCGGCCTTCCAGATTGAGCTTCAGGTTTTGAGTGTGGGGTTCAGGGCTGAGAGCCTTCAATCCGAACCACCTAAACCCAAAAGCCTGAACCTCCACCCTAGTTCCCAAGATACCCTAGCCCAAAGCAGAAGCAGCTCGACACCGTCAAGATGGCCTCCTCCTGTGCAAAGATGTTTTCCTCCTCTCTGCGAGGTGCTTCCTGGTCCATTTCGGCCTTCCAGATTGAGCTTCAGGTTTTGGGTGTGGGGTTCAGGGTTGAGAGCCTTCAGTCCGCAACACCTGATTAAACCCAAAAGCCTGAACCTCCACCCTAGTTCCCAAGATACCCTAGCCCAAACCCTAAGCAGCTCGACACCGTCAAGATGGCCTCCTCATCTGCAAACATGGCTTCCTCATCTCTGTCATGGGCTCCCTGGTCCATTTCAATTTCGGCCTTACAGATTGCGCTTCAGGTCTTGTGTGTGGGGTTCAGGGTTGAAAGCTTTCAAGACGAAACCCTAAACCCAACAACCTGAACCTCCACCCTAGTTCCCAAGATACCCTAGCCCAGACCCTAAGCAACAAAAAGGTTTCAAGTTCGATTCCTTCTTCTTGGCTTCCTCCTCTCGGCGACGGGCTGCCGTTTTGGCCTTCAGAGTTTTCTTCCGTCGTGCCTGCAGAGAATCACCCTGAGCCCGAGAGCTAGCTAAACTTCACTCTGAAACTAAACTCCAAACCCAGCAAAATCCAAAGCCCTCAGCCTGTAAACCCGTGCCCTAGATGAGCCTTCATCTTCGGCTCGAGCAAGCCTTTCTTCCGTTGCTTTGGCGGAGCCTTGGCCTTAGCCTTCCGTTTCGGAACTTGTTCTCCCTCGTCGGGACCAGCAGCTCTGGGGACAGCGATCCGTCCAGTTCTCCTTTGTTTGATCTTCTCCTTCTCTTTCTGGATCTCTGGATCGCCCTGATTCTCGAGATCCTCGAGCTGTTCCAACAACTCCTCCATGTCACTGTCCTCAGCGTGTTCTTCTTCTTGTGGAAGCAAGCAGGCAGCCATCTTCCTCCTGGCCTCTTCTTTCTCGTGCTCGGTTTCCAAGAAAAGATCGAGGATTAGGCCGTGCAAGCTGGCTCGTGACTGGTTTTTGCGAAAGTTGACTTTGAACAATGCCAACAGGTCCTGGCACTGCTTGCATGTCAGATTGAGTCCGGCATGGATTCTAGCCAAGGGCAGCGACATGGCCTCAGAGGTCTGTTCCAGGTGCAGCGGGCCGTGCGGGCCAGACAGGCCAGGCTTGACAGGAACGGAAACCCAGTCCTCCAGCTCCGTGATGTGGTGGAATCGGATGGCATTGTGCCTGTAGGGCCGGAAAGCCGACATCCCAGCAGCCGTGCGGACTCCTGCCGCCAGCTCCAGGTCCCAAGCAGCGAAGCCATAAGATCCAACAGCCAAGATCAACATGATCTCTCCTGCACGCTGGCATGCTACCACCTCGCCTGCTGCCCCAGCCAAGACAGACAGCCAAGCAGAGTTGGGGCCAGCTGCAAACTTGTCCTCATCTTGCATGTAGCAGAGGAACCACTCTGTAGCCACAACTTGCTGCCACTCCATCTGCTGGGTCGTGCTCGGCCACGTATGCTGCTTCGTTTTAGTTTCCATGAGCCTCTGGAACTCCTTTTTGAGAGCCTGAGTCGAAGACAAAGAAGAGCTTTCTTTAGCAAATTTTAAGGTCTTCGGACCTTAGGATTTGCGGAGTTAGGGTAGTCGGAAATAGAGCCCTTAATGATCCTGAGAGTCTTAGGGCCTTAGAGTTTGCAGACATAGATTGAGGCGGGAGGCATGGGTGTTGGGGTGCGTGAGCTTGTCAAAGCTCGAGGACTTGCCCGCAGAAGCAGTGGCTTTCTGATCATCTGACACCTTCAAGCAGGGCACACCACGGCTCGGTATTGCACTGCAGCGTATGCAAGCAACTTGCTTCCCTGTCCGAGATTTTTGAAAGTGGCGTGCGTCCCTGAGCGCGTCTTTGGCCATCTGATGTGTATTTTCCACGATAACTGTGTCGGCAAGATGCGTGCTGACGAAGGTCAGAAGCTCAACCACTTGGTTGTTGTAGGCCCGGCGTTCGGCTGTTGTTGAAGCGACCTCGGCCATGTCCCGGATCAAGTGGATCAGCCTGTTGACGGAATTCAGCCGCCAATGCATCTCCTTCAGGGGTTCCATGCCTGCTCCACCAGCCATGGCTTTCTCGGCCTTCAAGACGGCTGCCCAGTCGGCATGCATCTGGCGAAGGGTGGTCTCCCTGCTTTCTGCAAGAAGTGCCCCAGCATATCGAAAAGGCGGTCGGAGGTAGTACGAAGCGGAGCTCTGCACACGTCTCCTTATTCAGTCTTCGGTAGTGTGGGGGCTTAAAGCCTCAACCCTAAACCTTAAACTCTAAACCCTGTAAACCCTGAACCCTAAACCTTCTAAACCCTAAGCGCCAAACCCTAAACCTTAAACTCTTAAACCCTATAAACCTTGAAATGGACTCAACCCAGAAGGATGGTAAGGCTCAGCAAGTCCTGACTAGGTGTCGAGGACCAAAATAAAAAAGGCCAGGCAGCTGAAGTAGCTGCATGAGGTACCGAAAGTGCAAAGAGATGCACTGTCCTTCCTCCTCGTTTGAAAGAAAGCGAGCCGGGTACAGTTTCTGAGGCCCATCAAAGAAGCCATTCCCGATCACAGCGTGGATCTCCTCGGCCCAGAGCTTGGTCGCAGCTCTTTTGGCGATGTCACCGGCGATCTCGTGAGGCAACTTGAGCTGCTGGGCCTGGAGCGGTTTGGTAGGGTCTCAATTGCATCAAGAGTTAATCATTGCTTCGGATTGAGAAGCTAGATGTTCGAGGGATTGAGGGTTTCAGGACTCAAGTTCTGCAGGCATCATGGCTATGCTGATTTCAGACTGCTGATTTCAGACGAAGCTGATTTCAGACGAAGCTGATTTCAGACGGCTGATTTCAGACTGCTGATTTCAGACAGGTTCAGCAGCGACTACAGCATGGCTATGCTGATTTCAGACTGCTGATTTCAGACGAAGCTGATTTCAGACGAAGCTGATTTCAGACGGCTGATTTCAGACTGCTGATTTCAGACAGGTTCAGCAGCGACTACAGCACGAACTCATCGAAGGCGTAGTCTGCGAAGCCTGGTAATTTGTCTTTGGCGGAAGTGCAGCTATTATCGGAGCCAGGCCCCGAAGTTCGAGGGGTTGAGGGTTTCAGGGCTGATGTCATCGACTAGCAATAACCCAAGGTGCTTTCTGTGTGAAGCAGCTCCAGACTGGCGTCGCCATGGAAACCAAAAGCTCGTTTTTCCACCAGGTCCATGGTGTTACGAGCAACGGTGCAAGTCGCCATGAGCCCATCTTGAGCTTGAGTTGTCGTAGCTCCTCTCGATCGTCCAGATTGCCGGCCAAGATATCCGGTGTCAGCACTGCCTCAGGCTGGATGCCTTGCTGTGGCGGCCCACCTTCCCCAATCAGCATCTTTGTCCAGAAGTGTTCGCCAGCATAAAATTGGTGCGATTGGAAGTAAGAAAACCATCTCATGAGTTTGACGAGTGGTCCATGCTGCTGCAGCGTCTGCAGCGAAGTGATCGTCCCGAAGAGTGCCTCCCTCTCCTCAGCAGTCGTTGGCTCCGAAAGGCCCATCTCATGGCAGATGTACGGCATGTAGCTGAGGAAGATTTGGCCATCAGCTGTCTGTTTGGCTCTAAATTCCTCTGCATACTGTTGCTTCTTGGCCATCCAAGCCTTGGTGCCTCCAGGTCCATAATTCATGTTGTAGAGAATGGAGAACTGCAGGAGGATGCGAAAGAGCTTCACACTCCTCATGGCCGACTTCAAGTCGTTCCATGTACGATGACTCTGATCATACAAGGGAAGCACGAACCCACGAAGCTTGAACTGCAAGTGATCGAGACCAGGACAGTTCAGCGGTCCCTGATCGCTCACCGAGATCAACAGTGGCTGCTTCGCCAGACTCCATGCAGTCGGTACCTGTCTTTGAATCGACTGTGTCGTGGTATTATAAATGAAGTAGGTCCCGTTCATCAGCACCCGTTCCTCCTCAGCCCGGAGTGGCCCCAGAAGTAGGTCTGGAGGCTTTGCGAAGGCGGCAAGCGGAAGCCCAATTGAGTTCAGGGCATGGCTGAAAGATCGCATTGTATTGTAACTCTCGACACGTGTGATCCGGCCTTGCACAGCCAATGTCCTCACAGTTTCGTGCAACTCTGCTGTCTGGACGGGGCTGATGTTTTGTATGGGTAAGTAGCCCGACACGTTCTTCTTGTAATCGTATGCGATCGCCACTAAAGTTTCCACATCATAGGTTGACGCATCCCAGGACACCTGGACATGCTGCGTGTCGGCAAAGGCCTGACAAGGTAAGTTAGTTCTTGCAAGCAGGCCCTGACATCCAGAAGCCTAAAGATCTATCTCATATCAATTCAACAACACCCTGAAACATAAAACCTTTGTGCTCAGCAGGCCATAGCAGGGCAGGCAAAAGCGTAACGGTCAATCTCAAATAAAACACCTCTTCAAGTTCTAGAATAATCTAAATTAATATCTAAACCCTACAAGATAACCCACTTTTATAAATAGTAAACAGACCCTACCTGCCCAAGGCCTAACCATCAGAATGAAAACGTGGTTTAGGGTTTCGGGCTTAACCCCTAAACTCTATTTTCAAATAGTGCTTTAAAGTTTAGGTTTAAGGGTCTAGAGTCTAGGGTTTTAACAGCGAGCCGTAAAGTTTGATGCCGAGGCTCGGTCGTCAAGAGCTTGACATACTCAGCCACTTCCAAATTAGCCTCAGCTCGTATCAGTGCGATCTGACGTGGCGCCAAGTCAGTGTGCGTCTGCATGACTTCTCCTCTGTGGCGCTTTTGCGCCTTCACGCGTTGTAAAAGTATGATTTTGTTCACTTTCGGAACTCGTCGACTGTTTCCATGCTTGGTTTTCAAAAGGGGAAGCGGTGCCAGTGGCAAGTTGGCAAGTTCATCGACATAGGCCTCCAGCAAGTAACCAGCAAAGAAAACAACCTTGGGATAAAGGTGTACAGAGAACTGCTCCCAGATCTTCGAACTCGGGTTGTGCTTGCTCCATATTAGGAAGAGGTAGATATCCCAAAGGTTCGTTTGCTGAAGAGTGGTTGAAAGTTTGCGACCACACCAAGCGTGCTGCGAAAGCTTGTCCCAGCCCTTGCTTGCACCCTTATGCAAGTTCTCCAGGTCGGCCAAACCTCGTGTGCTGCCATCTTCAAGAAAATCCAGACTGAGGGCAATCGGGGAGCTGTCAACATCGGAGACAAAGTTGCACGAAACCCTGCCTCTCTGAATGCCAGACAGGGCTATTTTTGCACAGGCTTGCCTCAGCATCTCCTCTACCAGCACCAGCGATTTAGTTTTAGTCTCGGGTTGCAGCTTCCGGCGTCCTGGCAACAGCCCAAACAGCACCAGCAGAGCTCTTGTCTCCACTGTGTGCCCAGCTTTGTGCGGATCTTCACTCCCTGCCCCTCGGTAATGCAGCTGCGACAATGGAACCTTGGATTGGGGGGCATAACATTGCTTTCGAATAGGCAAGCTCTTTACGAAACCCGAAGCCCCAACAGAAAAATAAGCTAAAGTTATGCGACTAAGAAACTTCAGCGCCCTCCAGCTCAGCCTTGAACTTCTCGTTGTTTCTCTGGAAGAACACATGATCCTTCGTCCCATCAATCTTCAGATTGTGAAGCAGTCGGTCCGAATACCATTCGGCCTCTTTGTTGCTGTTGAAGTAGCCAGCTAAGCAATGCCCATGCGGCAAAGTCCAGGAGAAGGACCGAAAAACCTCTCCAGACTCTTCCATGGCCAAGCTCTGGTTCAGATAGTTTATAAAAGACCTGCCAAAAAAGACCCCCGAGGTTTCGGGTTTAAAGGTTTAGGGTTTGGGGGCTGTCAAGGTCAACTTGGCGGGAGTGAATCTGAGCACTGCTGGGTTATAATATGGGGTTTGGTTCAGGGTTTGGAGCTTCAGTGAACCACAAAGCCTCCGTCGGGGCAACAAACTTACAAGACCTGTCAAGATGGACCTCCGAGGTTAAGGGTTTAAAGGTTTAGGGTTTCGGCGCTCACACTCGGACAATCCAGGCGAGGCAATTGATGCGGAGTCTGACAATGTGAAACCGATGATGGGTCCGTCACAGTACGAAGCAACAGGCTATAGCAACACATAAAGTGACTGTATCCGCAGCGACTGAACCCTTCCCAAGATCTTACAGAATTGAAGCAAACTAGAACCAGTAAGACCTCGGGAAGAATGTAGCTACTCAGATCACTTCTTCGGGTTCGAGGAGGTAACATAATAGGTAGGCAAATGTCGTAAAAACTATAAAGAGCCGAGATGGCTCGGGTACAGGTGATCTGGTTGAGTATCATCATCGCGATGATACACGCTGTTCCTAGTCGTATTGACCAGCTGTACTTTTCAAAGGGGTGATACCGAATGGAGCCATGGACTGAGTGCTGGGGGTTACTGTCATGCATATGGAGGCTACATGCACACGCAAAGTTGCAGTGTTGCTGCCAGCGTTGGGCCAGGAAGAATCCGAAGAAAGCTATCATGGCTGTCGCGAGCAGAGTCTCAAATTACCATGCCGTGTGTTAGGTTTACACACTTCCATGGCGCGAACTCAGGCTCGTCTATGAAGAGACATCACAGCAACTGACAACACTTGCAGTAACCCCCAGGATGGGCGCCAGGATCTCGTTGTGCTTGATCATCGTGATCCAGCTTTGGCTTGCAGTAAATTCAAAACAGTTGTCAGAAACTCATCGTGTGGCACGGGCATCATGCAATAAATTCTCAGGATTCTCAGGATTCATTATCCACGACATAGCATGCATCCTCGCAGTCAGCTGTCAGTATCTCATATCGCCTTTGTACCACAAGCCTGCCAGAAGCAGCGCAGAGTGACCCCTTTCTTTGCACTGACAGCCGGGGTCATAATCAGTGTGCAGCATCGTGCAACACCCAGTGTTCGACTGCGGCCATGGCTGTAGCACTGACGAGGGTTCGTGGTTTCTTAGGATCTAGCTTCTTACAATCAATCGCAGAGACCTACCAAGGCGAGTAAGTACCCCAAGAGACCCAAGATATATCGAGGTTAAAGGGGGGAAGAAGGAATAAAACATGCTAAAATTGTGGGTTCAGGAGCTTAGAAACAGAGTCAGAACACACAGAGAGAAAGCAACCCTAAGGGCCTGAAAAGACCCCAAACCCCTGCCAGCACTCCTTGGGGCATGTCTTACACACGTCCCTGCTTCAACATTGTCACCCTCCGATCGCAAAGTCTGAGCGCCAGGGGAGAGTGGCTTGAGTATCTTCTGAGGTATAGGAGTCGAATTGGGTGGTTTTGGGTTTCTTAATGGACCCGGGTGATGACGGGGCAGCTACGTATCTATTATTATGTGCAAACTGGGAGTACAGTGCATCTACAGCTACTCTAGCCACCCCAGGCGGCATTGTTTGTAACTCGTTCCGGATCCGAAACCTCAGGCCTTAAGTGGCATTATCAGCTGGGTTTCAGGACACTCAGCCCAAGAAGCAGTAGAGGGGAGGTGCTTTAAGGAGGGGACTACGGAAATCACAGCAGTGCAACAAATGCGGTCTAAAAGCCCAAGGAAGCAAGCAAGCTCCAAGCATTGAGACACAAGATTCAGCATTATGGGGAAACAGTAGACGATGAGTGGTCAGAGGGTCGGCCTGGGTGCATCAGACGAAAGTGTGATACCAACGTTAGAGGGCGTCGATCAGTTTCCACTCCCCCGAAACACACTCTCTCAGTATCGAGTCGAAGTTCACAGGAGGGCCAAGAGTAGGGGAGATTCCATCCCGTATAAATACCCGAGTAACAGTCCAATGTACAATAGATACGGAAACTTACCTGCTCCGACCAAATAAAAAATCCTGTTATTATCGAGCACATTAACGTAGGGCGGTCGATCAGATTCATGAGAGACAATGTTAGACGTAAGAACGTCCATAATCGTAACCCAGTAACTCCAAAGGACGGCTCCACAATGCCGAAGTGGTATGATGCTTCGCATACGTCTAAGGCGAGTGAGTAGTCGGGAAGAAGCGACATATGAGAGGTCCGGAGGGAAAGCATTCAGCAAAACCTGGAGGCCCCAGCCCCATAAGCACTCCCTACTCAACTCATGCGGTGAAAGGATGTCCGGGCCTGGGCCTGGGTTGGTTCTCATTGGTCCAACTGCTGGGGCGCTTAGTTTGAGCATAAGTTCTATCGGCACGGGCAAGAGTTTGTGGGGGGGGATGCATGCTCACCCTCAGACTCTGTGGCCTTTATCGAGCTGGCCAAAGGTGACATGCATGTCGGAGACAACAAATTGACACATACATGCACATGCGTAGTCATGCGAAGTTACTAATTAGTTGGCTCAGAGTTGCCACGGACACAATGTAGAGTTAATAGTGCTGACGGTTCCGCGGCCTATCACATGTGCCCCGTGGTCTGTGAGCCTATCGCAGGGTGAAAGGATATGGGGCTTACGGTTGTTCGGGTCTAAAGGTGTAGGAGCCCTCTTTTCCTCCCGCCCGTTCGGTTAGTTGGAATGCCGCTTCGGCTGAGGGGTGGCAGGCATCATGGCTATGCTGATTTCAGACTGCTGATTTCAGACGAAGCTGATTTCAGACGAAGCTGATTTCAGACGGCTGATTTCAGACTGCTGATTTCAGACTAAGCTCACGAGAAAGAAAAGGTTGCTCTCCCAGACAAAACCATATAAAACCGTGTCCTTAAACCCCACTATAAACTCATGCAGCAGTCGGCTCACCATTTTCCCCGCAACCCAGGAACGTGCTGAATCAGCGGCTCGCTGAGAAGGGCTTTGCTAGCCGAGTCTGTGATTAGGGACCTGTGGGGGGATTCACCACCCACCACTCAATGCTACCCATTACTAGCATAAAACGACACATGGACTGGTCCCCCACTCAAACTGGCCCGCCTCTGTCTGACCACCTGAACCTACTCTACTTAGGTCACCACTACAGCACCGTACAGTATAGCGGCAACGAGGGAAAGCTCCACTATTCGCCGTCGCTGACATGAGGCCTGGGGCACTTGCAGAATTCCGGCTCCCTAGATGCTGAGCCGAAGGCCACTGTGGCACATTGAATCAAGTCTTAGTCTTCCGAATCGTCCTTGGATGTGGGTGAAGGGACATATTCGAGATCCTTCAAAGTTTCCTCAATCTCAAAGGCGATCTTGTACCAGCAGCTCTGGCGGAGAAAGACATCCGAATGTTTCTGGAGGAACTCTTTGGCCTCAAAGAAGTGATCACCCATTTCTTTTTGGTCTGGGCACACAGGAGGAGCAAGCCTCCCCAGAGGAGTTGGAGGAAAAGGCCCACAATAATCCGGACGGAAATCGCATTGCATTTCACACATGTATTTCTGCAACAATCGGCACACATCTGCCATAGCTCTCAGCCAGAAAATTTGCTCAGAACCCTCGTTGGAATCCACAAAGGAGTCCAGAACAACTTGGAGGTTGTGGAAATACCAAAGCCACATCAACTTGTCTGTATCTGGGTAGGAAAGCTTCAAAGAGGTCTCCAGGCCAGCAGCGACTTGACGGATGTTCAACCACATGGCCCTCGGAATGAAAGGGCAAGTTTCAAGGCTAAGGAAGAACAAACAATACAACAGCTTGAGCAATGCGCGGCTGAAGCAATTCATCACAACGGCGAGAACAAAACAGACAATTCCATGCAAGATTTGCAGCACTGGTCGGTTTGAAGGTTGCAGGCCTTGGCATTGGGTTTAAACTCACGCTGTCATTCCGCACACTGACACCCGTGCTCATTTCATTCCTTTTGCTCAATGTCAAGCACATGTTAATATTATATTCCGACGAAGCAGCACCGGCGACAGCAAGATCGTGACTTCTGCCCACAACACAATCCACATTCTATCCGTGTCAAACTCAACAGGCTCGGTGTTTGCACGTACCCTAGTCGAGACCCTGTAGCGGCTAAAAGGCTAGAACAGCACCCTAAGCACCCCTGCCCGAGCCTGCCTGCTCTCAGCGCATGACTTGGTTACACTCACACTTTTCGGGCATTCTCCGGGTAAGGTTGCCTGGAGGCACTTCTCTGCACTAGGAAAAGGCACAAACCAAGAGGCAACTACTTCTACCTCGCCTTTTTCCCCGGATTGTGGCTGTTTTCAGCCCCCGTACTTTGTCAGGGTTTTGGGTTTGTGTGAAAACAGCCGCTTTGTGAGGTATCATGGCTATGCTGATTTCAGACTGCTGATTTCAGACGGCTGATTTCAGACAAGGCATCTTTGCTTGTGTCCCCATCCATTTCCTGATCCTTCAAGGACCGCTGAAAAAGTTTCTGCAAACCATCGTTCAATGTGTCGTCCACATAGGCTGGACCGTGCGCTTCGGCCAGCATCTCGCAAAACCTCTGCGCATCCTTGCGGGAGAACGCACAGTGGCTGGCCACTCAGGAGTGGCAGGCATCATGGCTATGCTGATTTCAGACTGCTGATTTCAGACGAAGCTGATTTCAGACTGCTGATTTCAGACTAAGCTCACGAGAAAAGGTTGCTGTCTGACAAGTTGAGTTCCCATAACTCTGATTTCAAACTTGAAAGTCAACAAGCTGACCTGCAACAAAACGTGAACCCTAAACCCCTAAACCGAAACCTGAAAGCCGAATCGTAAACCCATGAACCCCGGGCTAAATTCCGCGGCTTAAGGTCGCTATGGCTCTCGTACAGACGTTTAATTTCACCTTCAGCAGCACTTGACCAGACGATCACCCCTCACTGTACGTGGAAGAACCATGCCTGCCAGGGCAACTCTCAAGGATGTGTCGTGAGTCATGGGGCGAGAACATCTGGCCACATTATTTTTCTGCTTATGATGCCATTATTATTTTTATTGTTTTTTTTTTGGCCCTGGGCCCTGCTACTCTGTTACTCTCATACTCTTAGACTACTATTACTCTATGACTCTATTACTCTATTACCCTATGACTCTATTAGTCTCTTAGTCTAAAAGCTCTCTTACTCTACTACTCTATTACTCTAGTACTCTATTAGAGTATTCCTCTCTAAAAGAGTAATAGAGTAAAAGAGTAGTAGAGTAATAGAGTAACAAAGTAATAGAGTAGTAGAGTACTAGAGTAGTAGAGTAATAGAGTAAAGAGTAATAGAGTGATAGAGTAATAGAGTAAGAGTATCAGAGTAATAGAGTAATAGACTAATGAGTAATAGAGTCTTAGAGTAATAGAGTCTTAGAGTAATAGAGTAACAGGGCCGATGGCCAAAAAAACAAAAGAAAAAATATTAGCAGTAGCAATAGCAGTACTAGTACTACGAGTAGTAGTAGTATTGCATTGCGGACGTCACACAATCCGTGTGCTCGACGAGGGAGGACAGTCTATATAGACTGGCCGCTCAGTGGCAGCTTCATCGTTTTAATGAATCCTTTCTTGAAGACCTACCAAAGATCTACCGACCGCAGTTCTAGTCCATGACGTTCAGGTCAAAACTTGGCTCAGCGTGTCCGAACAATGGATAGTAAGAGAAGCGGGCCAGCCCTCCAGAGTCATTCGATGAAGATCCGGTCGTGATCATGCTCGTTGCTGACTCTGTGTTCCCAGTGAGGTCCAGGAAATTGGCCTGTGCCCCTCCATCCCCGACCACAGTCTCTGCAGCATCGTCATCCTCTTCCGAATCACTCGCGTGCACAAGCACTGGATCAGCTGTCGCCATGGGACCCACCGTATTCCATGCATGAAGATCTGTCCCAGCCGCATTCGCAGTAGCCTTCGCAGTAGCCATGGGACCCACCGTATTCCATGCATGAAGATCTGTCCCAGCCGCATCCGCAGTAGCCTTCGCAGTAGCCATGGGACCCACCGTATTCCATGCATGAAGATCTGTCCCAGCCGCATTCGCAGTAGCCTTCGCAGTAGCCATGGGACCCACCGTATTCCATGCATGAAGATCTGTCCCAGCCGCATCCGCAGTAGCCTTCGCAGTAGCCATGGGACCCACCGTATTCCATGCATGAAGATCTGTCCCAGCCGCATCCGCAGAAGCCTTCGCAGTAGCCATGGGACCCACCGTATTCCATGCATGAAGATCTGTCCCAGCCGCATCCGCAGTAGCCTTCGCAGTAGCCATGGGACCCACCGTATTCCATGCATGAAGATCTGTCCCAGCCGCATTCGCAGTAGCCTTCGCAGTAGCCATGGGACCCACCGTATTCCATGCATGAAGATCTGTCCCAGCTAGAGCCATGCTGTCAGGCGAGACCAATTGTTCGGGCGGTCACGCTATGTCAAGGTCTGACATGTTCGGCAGTCCTAGAAAAGCTGGCACAGACGGTAGAGAAAATGAAGGCACAGCGAAAGAGAGTAAGATAGAGTAATAGAGTAATAAATAGAGTTAATGGAGTAGTAGAGTAATAGAGCATTAGAGTAATAGAGTAATCGAGTAGTAAAGCAATAGAGTAATAGAATAATAGAGTAATACTCTCTCTCTCTCTGTCTATCCGTTCCTCAAGCATGCACCCTCTTTCTTGACTGGACCTGCGCCGCTGGCATGTCCTGCGCGACAGCCACCAGATCTTACTTTCACGAGCACCGGCGTCTCCATTCGAGTCGCACAGCACCGCGCACCGCGGGCATCTAGTTCAAAGTGCGAACCCGCTCCTACTTGCACGTGCGCCGGCTCTTGGATTCGAGTCGCACAACACTGCGCGCTTGCAAATTCTCGATCTGGCAATTCTCACAAATGCCACCACGGGTTGCTTTCAGCAAAATGTGACTGCACCAATGGCACCTAGCGCACCCTTCCCACCAGCTTCCGGCTATCTCACGCTGCGTGCGGTACACATCCACGAAATAACAGTCGCCCTCTCGTTCGGAGGTCTCCAGAAGCTCACTGACAGCAAGTAACCACTCCGCAACCGCCGAGGAAAGCAGCCCCCGCGGATCCCGATGGCTATACATTTCTCCAAGGATGCAGCCGGCCTCCGCCGGTGCCACATGAAGAAACCACCACGGCTGCAAATCCGTGCCGCTGAAATGAAACACCTTCACATCTTGCAAGGAAACGGCACCCCAGGGATGGTTCGCCGTCACCTCGCTGACGACTCCAGTGTCCGAGTCATAGGCGACAGAGCAACCGACTTCGAAATTCCATTCGAAGCCCAGCAGGTTCCACCTCGCATAGTGCTCCGCCAACAGATATTGCTCGGGCAACGCAGATTTCCACGTGGTGCCCGCAGCTCTAGACAAAACATCATGCACTTCCATTCTACGATGCTCTTCATCTTGATGCGGATCCAAACGAAGAATACCCGCATTGAAGCAGGCCCCCTCTGTTTTCGGATAACTATATCCATTAGCATAGTTGCGGTACATTTGTTCGAGTCTCCCATGATACAAGCCAGCAGGCGCCGGAACTTCAAAAAGAGGAGAAAGATCACAGCGCGGTAGTAGATCCAAGTCCAGCAGCAGCACCCGATGGATCGGCAGAGCCAAGACCCACAGTTTCGTGAAAACACAAGTATGCCTGATGGCGCAAGTGGCCATCTCCTGCCAACACAGCGGAACTTCGCACAACGTCCAATACCGTCGCAAAGACGAGTACCAGCAGTGCTTGGTCTCGCTCACCAGCAAGACTCGCTCAACCTGCGGAGACAAGGTTTTCAAGCGAAAGCCCAGCAGCATCGCATAGAGAAAGAATTCCGTCTGAGTGCCGAAGAGCACGGCAACGAAACCATGGCTAAGATCCCGCCTTTGAAGGCCCTCCATGCTACAGACTCCTTGAAGATCAAAGCCTGATCGAAGTGCCCAGCATGCTCGGTGCTCTTGCAACTACCAAGGACCTGAGACAATCATCAGTACATTTCACGCCATCGTGAGCAGAATCCAAGATGCATCTGTCACAAAGCACTTAAGGTGATGTCTGCCGATGTGGTTGGCTCATGCAAAAGGTTTTGCTGCGAGTGTCTGGGGCAAGCCTTGTAGTGTGTGTGGAGTACTAGAGTTGAAAACAAATATGGGTGTTCGCGAAGCGAGGAAATTTTTTTGATTTTTTATGCAAAATTCATGCAAATGCTTTTGGTGCGAGTGTCTGGAGCCAGCCTTGTAGTGTGTGCGGAGTACTAGAGTTGAAAACGAATATGGATGTTCGCGAAGCGAGGAAATTTTTTTGATTTTTTATGCAAAATTCATGCAAATGCATTTGGTGCGAGTGTCTGGAGCCAGCCTTGTAGTGTGTGTGGAGTACTAGAGTTGAAAACAAATATGGATGTTCGCGAAGCGAGGAAATTTTTTTGTTTTTTTTATGCAAAATTCATGCAAATGCTTTTGGTGCGAGTGTCTGGAGCAAGCCTTGTAGTGTGTGTGGAGTACTAGAGTTGAAAACAAATATGGATGTTCGCGAAGCGAGGAAATTTTTTTGTTTTTTTATGCAAAATTCATGCAAATGCTTTTGGTGCGAGTGTCTGGAGCAAGCCTTGTAGTGTGTGTGGAGTACTAGAGTTGAAAACAAATATGGATGTTCGCGAAGCGAGGAAATTTTTTTGTTTTTTTATGCAAAATTCATGCAAATGCTTTTGGTGCGAGTGTCTGGAGCAAGCCTTGTAGTGTGTGTGGAGTACTAGAGTTGAAAACAAATATGGATGTTCGCGAAGCGAGGAAATTTTTTTGTTTTTTTATGCAAAATTCATGCAAATGCTTTTGGTGCGAGTGTCTGGAGCAAGCCTTGTAGTGTGTGTGGAGTACTAGAGTTGAAAACGAAATATGGATGTTCGCGAAGCGAGGAAATTTTTTTGTTTTTTTATGCAAAATTCATGCAAATGCTTTTGGTGCGAGTGTCTGGAGCAAGCCTTGTAGTGTGTGTGGAGTACTAGAGTTGAAAACAAATATGGATGTTCGCGAAGCGAGGAAATTTTTTTGTTTTTTTATGCAAAATTCATGCAAATGCTTTTGGTGCGAGTGTCTGGAGCAAGCCTTGTAGTGTGTGTGGAGTACTAGAGTTGAAAACAAATATGGATGTTCGCGAAGCGAGGAAATTTTTTTGTTTTTTTATGCAAAATTCATGCAAATGCTTTTGGTGCGAGTGTCTGGAGCAAGCCTTGTAGTGTGTGTGGAGTACTAGAGTTGAAAACAAATATGGATGTTCGCGAAGCGAGAAAATTTTTTTGTTTTTTTATGCAAAATTCATGCAAATGCTTTTGGTGCGAGTGTCTGGAGCAAGCCTTGTAGTGTGTGTGGAGTACTAGAGTTGAAAACAAATATGGATGTTCGCGAAGCGAGGAAATTTTTTTTTTTTTTTATGCAAAATTCATGCAAATGCTTTTGGTGCGAGTGTCTGGAGCAAGCCTTGTAGTCTTCCCTGTTCTACGTAAGACTGCTGCATGTTTTTAAATTATTCTAAATTCTTCTAGATTCTTCGGAATTCTTCAATTTTATTCCAAAATCTTCCGATTTTTGCCTGTCTGTCAAGACATGCCTGGTTCCCAACACCATTTTTTTTCATTTGTACACACACACGGTATGCCCCATTTCTTTCTGTTTCTACCCTTTTCTACCCTTTTCTACCTTTTTCTACCTTTTTCTACCTTTTTCTACCTTTTTCTACCTTTTTCTACCTTTTTCTACCTTTTTCTACCTTTTTCTACCTTTTTCTACCTTTTTCTACCCTTTTCTACCTTTTTCTACCTTTTTCTACCTTTTTCTACCTTTGAGGTTTGCGTTTTTTCCTCTTTTTTTACCCTTTCTACCGGCATGTTTGGGGGAAGGAAATGCTGCCCGATTTTCAGCGAGACAGTCCGGCCTCACATCAGAACCTGCGGCCAAAACCAGGCTCGAGGCACAGGAGCAGCACGAAGACCCAACCTGTGTCGCTGCATGCACTGTGTAACAGAATTTTGGCTGGGCCAGGAAAACCTGGAGCATGGAGTTTAAGGCTAAGTTCTGGGCCTACTGCTGCCTTAAGGCTGAGTCCTGGATCCTGGAGAGCTTAAGGCTGAGTCCGGGCCTACTGTTGCCTTAACTGCGGCGATTGCTGCCAACCGAGGCCGAAGCTATTATAACCGGTTATAGCCGGATTACGTCTAGGGCCACTGGAGCTTAGCTTAAGGGGGTGTGGGCCTACTGCTGCCTTAAGGCCGACCGCTGGATCCTGGAGAGCTAACTTAAGTTCTGGGCCTACTGCTGCCTTGAGGCTGAGTCCTGGATCCTGGAGAGCTTAAGGCTGAGTCCGGGCCTACTGCTGCCTTAACTGCGGCGATTGCTGCCAACCGAGGCCGAAGCTATTATAACCGGTTATAGCCGGATTACGTCTAGGGCCACTGGAGCTTAGCTTAAGGGGGTGTGGGCCTACTGCTGCCTTAAGGCCGACCGCTGGATCCTGGAGAGCTTAAGTGTAACAAAGTAGGGTAGGGCCTCAGACATCATCAGCTGCTCTTCTTGGCCCGTTTGGCTTTGTCAAAGATGTCGCCGACTGCTGTAGACGTCGGTTCCTGCATGGCTTAGGGGTTTCCTCTAACAGTAACTCTTTATAGGGTTCTGGTGGCGGATTGAACACTTATTCTGGGGAAGGACTATACACTTAATTCTGAGTCCGGCATCATGGCTATGCTGATTTCAGACTGCTGATTTCAGACTGCTGATTTCAGACGAAGCTGATTTCAGACGGCTGATTTCAGACTGCTGATTTCAGACTAAGGTGACGAGAAAGAAAAGGTTGCTGTCTGACAAGTTGAGTTCCCATAACGCTGATTTCAGACTTGAAAGTCAACAAGCTGAGGGATTGAACTAATAGACATGGACATGAGCACCGCATAGGACTGCCACAAGCACATCGGAAGCTTTTCAACATACTACACGCGACTTTTGTGTCCTCGCATTCCCACTTCATTTGAAGCGCTTGCTCCAAACTAGTAAACTCACGCGTGGACAGCGTCAACGGCACCAAATCTCTTGTGATCGATCACACATGAGGAAACTCCAAAGCATGGAAGCATGTCCAACACGTCTTGTAAACATGATGACGGGGTCAGCCAGCTTGAAGCGCCAACAAGCCCATGACCACTGCAACTAATTCCAATACGACGAAGCAAAGAGCTCTTCGATCACTGCATGGCACCAAATTGAGAAGGACGACCCATCTCCCGTCCGTTGCGCCAGCCTGCGTTAAGATCAGCGCAAACCATGGGAGAGACTGTTTCACCCAGCTTCACCGGGTGAAACTGGGTGAAACAGAGAGAGAGGTGTGCGGCTTCGGCGCGGCCCGGCCAACCGGGTGGCCACCCGCCCGTACCCGGGAGCGGCCCCGTCCCGTAAGGGGGCCCGGCTCCGGGGCATTGGCGGATGGCGACCCGGTTTGCGGGGCACCGCCGCAGCCGCACACCTCTCTCATTTTTCCTTCCATGGTTTGCGCTGATCTTAACAGGTAAAGGTAATTCTTCTGATCTTTCTGGACCTGCTTCTCGTGCGTATCGGTAACCGACAAGCACGAGAACCAGGCCCAGAAAGATCAGAAGAATGTACCTTTACCCGTTGCCAAGAACATCCGTAAGCGGCTCTTCAAATGACCTCGCTCGAGCTGGCTGCGTCTCCCCGGCAGACCTGCTCCACTGTCGTTTCTAGCAAAAGCCGGCCACGGGCCACAGGGTTCATTGCAACCTCTTCGACACAATCTCCCCGGTACAGAAGGAGCTCCAACAGAGTCCGTAGCAGCCAGCTTGAAGCACCAACAAGCCCATGACCAGGTAATATCCCTTTGACAGACAATAGAGTTAACCGCAATGGTCAAGGCAGCTACGAACGTCGTAACCCTTGAACATTGCGGTTATACTATCCGCTCAGCTTCGGGATTAGGGTTTAGGGGAGCGACGGCGTGGTGATCTTTCGGCGGCGAAAGATCACCACTCTGTCGCTCCCCAAACTCCAACACAGAATGGTCGCCTTTTGGGCTGGGGCTCTAAAGCTCCACACCTCCACTCCCGAAAACTCCAACCACAATTGTCACCCTTGCAATTACCGCTCAGCAGCAGACAGAGACCACAACACAGAGCTCGTCACGCTTCTTGCTCTTCTTGAGATGTTGTGTAAGGGGAGTGCAGGCCGGCACTCCCAAAACTCCAACCACAATTGTCGCCCTTGCAATTACTGCTCAGCAGCAGACAGAGACCGCAACACGGAGCAGACAGAAACAAACTCTGCATTCCAGTCTTCCCCAATCCTATAAACCCTAAACCCCAAAGTCAGCTCCATGCGATCGCCAACCGAGGCCTACCCTATGACACATACAGCAGGCCTCGATTGGCGATCGCACATGACATGCCTGACACAGGTCGCCCTCGCTGTGACGTGCTGCAGCGCCACCTTGCCAGCTGCAGCTGAGGCCGGGTGATAGCTACTGCAAATCAAGAGCGACAGCGAGGCAAGGCTAGACCTGGCTGTCGCTCTTGATTCGCACTAGGATCAGTGCTCCATTGGGCGAACGAGAGGATTTGAGACATGGTAATACCATGTCTCAGATGCTCTCGTTCTTCACCAGAGCAGGTGTAATTGTCCTCTTAATCCTAGAGCAGCTTAAAGGGGAAATTCCAGTCAGGGCTCTGGGCCTCTGGGATTCAGGGACTCGGTCATTCAGGTACTCGGATTCGTTTCTGAGCTGCAGCACAGCGGGTAGTCCAGTTCTCGTAATCCTAATGTAATGCAACTCAAGAGCAGCAGCGAGACCTGGCAGGCATCACTGCTGTTCTTGAGTTGCACCACATCAGCTGCAGTTGTTTTCTCGGCCATGATTCTGCAGTCTGCGACTCTGTGTAACTGTAGTCTTGAGCCAGTCGTGAGAGCACACATGCAGACATGTTTGCATCAACCCTACACTCTGCCACTTAGACTTAAATTCCCTCGCGCCTGCTTTTTCTTTGCCTGGCGAAGCTCTTTCCGACACAAACCAGAAAAACATGCAGTACACAGAACACACAAACCCCAAGCCCTAAACCCTGAAGCCTACCAACTTCCGAAAACTTTAACATGCCCGAGCCGAAACCTTGAACCTCAAAAGGTTTGAAACTCGACTCCTCCTTGGCTTCCTCCTCCTCTCGGCGGTGGGCTTCCTCTTCGGCCTTCCACATTGGGTTTGGGCTTTAAGGTTTGGGGGTTGGGGGTTGAGAGCCCTAAAACCCAAACCGAAAAGCCCCTACTTCCTAACAAACCCCTAAACCAGGGAAGGTTTCAAGATCGCCTTCTTCTTCTTGGCGGCTTCCTCCTCTTGGCGAAGGGTTTCCTCTTCGGCCTTCCAGATTGGGTTTGGGGTTCAGGGTTTGGGGGTCAGGGTTGAGAGCCCTAAAACCCAAACCGAAAAGCCTCTACTTCCTAAGAAACCCCTAAACCAGGGAAGGTTTCAAGATCGCCTTCTTCTTCTTGGCGGCTTCCTCCTCTTGGCGAAGGGTTTCCTCTTCGGCCTTCCAGATTGGGTTTGGGGTTCAGGGTTTGGGGGTCAGGGTTGAGAGCCCTAAAACCCAAACCGAAAAGCCTCTACTTCCTAAGAAACTCCTAAAGATCGCCTCCTTCTTCTTGGCTTTCTCCTCTGCGCGGTGGGCTTCCTCTTCGGCCTTCCAGATTGGTTTTTTTTTTTTACGTCCGAAATGCCTGTTACGACGGAGGGGCTGGTTCGGCCAGGGCATCTCCACAAGAACCGAGCAACAAATCCACCCTTACATCAATGGGTACCAACCCCAGATTGCCAAGCCCAGCCCTCAAGGCCAGCAAAATCAGCCTAAGAGGACCAGACCGCCTGCACAGGCACCACCAGATTGGGTTTGGGGTTCAGGGTTTGGGGGTCAGGGTTGAGAGCCCTAAAACCCAAACCGAAAAGCCTCTACTTCCTAAGAAACCCCTAAACCAGGGAAGGTTTCAAGATCGCCTTCTTCTTCTTGGCGGCTTCCTCCTCTTGGCGAAGGGTTTCCTCTTCGGCCTTCCAGATTGGGTTTGGGGTTCAGGGTTTGGGGGTCAGGGTTGAGAGCCCTAAAACCCAAACCGAAAAGCCTCTACTTCCTAAGAAACCCCTAAACCAGGGAAGGTTTCAAGATCGCCTTCTTCTTCTTGGCGGCTTCCTCCTCTTGGCGAAGGGCTTCCTCTTTTGCCTTCCAGATTGGGTTTGGGGTTCAGGGTTTGGGGGTCAAGTTGAGAGCCCTAAAACCCAAACCGAAAAGCCTCTAGTCTACTTCCTAAGAAACCCCTAAACCAGGGAAGGTTTCAAGATCGCCTTCTTCTTCTTGGCGGCTTCCTCCTCTTGGCGAAGGGCTTCCTCTTTTGCCTTCCAGATTGGGTTTGGGGTTCAGGGTTTGGGGGTCAGGGTTGAGAGCCCTAAAACCCAAACCGAATGTGACTGCTTTTTTATGCCCAGTGAACGAGCATCTGCGTCGAATCATCTCGGCTCCTGGGCGAGATCGAAAGTTCTGATTTGTCGCAAGCCAGTTATGGCGAGGTGACGGCGTGAGTCTGTTCAACCCACTCAGGCTAGATTTTAAGCGTTCTGCTAGACCTGGCTCAAAATACTGTGTGGTTGCAGATTTCAGTATGTAAAGGTGCCGCTATATGGGTTATAAGCTACAGCATCCAATGTAAGGTCCCATGTGGAGCTGGGTTCCGGGTTTAAGTTTTGGACTGAACTTGAGCCCCAGGCACTGGGTCTCGCCTAGGTCAAGCTAGCAGCACCGCCGGACCTGGGCAGCCAGACCGAATGCCCAGACCAGCGATGGAGCAAAATCCAAATCCACTGACCACCCCCAATTGTCAGGTTAGGGTATTAGAAAGTAAAATTAACAAGTCAATTCAAGGCTCAGGCTTGCATGTGACGGCGGTCACTTAAGGCTTCAGGGTCGGTCGGGAACTGAACAGATCAGGGTTCAGGATCAGGTTACAGGTTTAAGAAATACCAACATTCTTGTCAACATCAGACTTGAGAATCCTGGTTTAGTTTTCTCAGGGTTGACTAGAGCAAGTTTAGGCAGTGGAGGCATTTTGGATGTGCTTGTGTTTTTGGAAAGGGAATTCTCAGTCACGTTCTTAATTTATGGGTGGGGTTTGGGAGGGACGAAGAATGCTTGATAACTGATAATGAAGACTCCACAAGGAAGTAAGCTATCTATCAATGCTGAAAACGGGCTGCAGTCGGTAGTAGCCGTCTCAGTATCTAAATGTCCAACATCAGTAATTACTTCCCTACTTCAGATGGAACTAGCGAGAGAATTCGGGCTTGAAATCTCTGTTATCATGAAACATAATGGAGTTTAAGGCTTTTTCAGTGACTTACTTCTGAATTTTAACTTCGAGTCATACAGGGGACTTGGAGCGAAGGTAGTTGTTTTGTAATGATATGAACTATTTCAACCGAGCTGGGGGAGAGTACCGATTACTCAGTCAGGAGCTTCATTCATGCAGTGAGTCTGGTCTGAGATCCCGGCTATGTCTCGGCTAGGGGTCTCGAGGGCTTGGCTTCAATGATGAGGGATTGACGATCGGAGTCGAGATGTGACTTGGATGACGAGTGACAAGCAGGCAAAGAGTAACAGCAGCAGCAGCCTAGGGGCCTTAGGGAAACCCACTGACTTAGATTCCACGGCGGGTTAGGGAACTAACTAACTAAACCGACCACCGACCAGCTCAGTGTCTGGCAGCTGCACTGCCGACCTGGGCCGGAAGAAAATGGAATGGCGAAGGTGCGAAGGCACCCGAAATCGGCAGAACTAGTCGGGTGCAGTGATTCTGCAGCAAGGCATATGAAGCAACGGAAGTTATGAGGGAAAGAGAAAGACCAGAGCTTGTCCAGGTCGAAGCCGCCGTAGTGCCAGAAGCTGCTTTCCCGATGGCTCAGAGCCGGTCGTTTCTCACTGTGACCCATGTCACCAGTGTGAACTTCTGGCTTCATGAGCATAGTAAGGTTGGCAATGAGTTTGCATACAGGAAGCCTGAAGGTGGCCTGCCTCTGTTGGTCTGTGACACGAGGACTCCAGGACTGTCTCAGGCCTGGGAAGAGCCATGTTAAGTCACGCGGCTCATGATCAGCAGCCGTGACTGAGCCAGGGCGAACTCCTCTTCAACGTCTAGGGCCCTAGGGTTCAGGGTTTAGGGTCCTGATGAAGACTGGTCCAAATTAGAGGCCTCATTTAACTTACAAGAGATAGTCTTAGTCTCAGTCCTTTCTGAAAGCTGGATTTCTGCCGGGGCTTGCTTGCTCTCTCTGTTTGTTGGGATTCCAGCAGGAGGCCTCAATAGATTCACTTATAAGTCGTTGTGCCACATGAACACATCCCTTTGTACCCTCTGACAGGTTCCTGACCCAATGAGTCCCAATCACTGAATCACAATCAATCAATCCGAGACCCCTGAAACAGATGGATGTCCCTGCTCCGGCTCTGTGGGTCTGGCCATCCCACTGTCTGTCGCAGCCATCGTGCCGGTGGCAGACTAAGACCCGGTCCTCTGGAGTTACAGATGCCGGGGATATGAAAGCTCATTCCGTATTTACTCATACCAGCATTAATTAGCACTAGCAGCAGTAGGAGAATTACTTGTAGTCCTGGTAGTACTAGCGCCACAAGTATCAGTAGCAGTAGTAGTAGAGTAGCACTGCTATTCCCAGCACTAAGTCCTACCTGCACTAGGAATAGAATTGCAGTGGTAGTCGCAAAAGTAGTATGAGTAGCAGCAGGTTTGATTTAGTAAGTACTAGTAAAGGTAGTAGTAGCATGAGCAGTTGTGAAAACCGGTCGTATTCCGTGTACTTGACACTGCTGTGTTCCTATGCCTATCACTGTACAACAACAGCTAACTTACAGTATAGTATTCAATGGCACCATGGCTCAGACCCTGCCAGTGCTCAGCATTACTGTAAAAACCCCGACACCGACGAGCGACATAGCCAAGCCAGGCTTAAGGATTGAATGCAAACGTCGGAATTTGCAGTTCTGGGCTTTTGTAGTTTAGGGGTTTATAACTTGGCGATTCCTGGAATGCAAACCTTGTTGGAATTTTTAGGGGTTTATAACTTGGCGATTCCTGGAATGCAAACCTTGTTGGAATAGTTAGTCGGATACGGACATGTAACGAAAACTTATCCCTACCTCACAGCTGTGCAAGGCCCTTGCTTCGGAAAGAATGGCAGATCTCTCAAACATCATGTCGGCCACTTACCATTCTCGCAGGCGAAAATCCTTCGAGTCTGACGTAGTGACACAGTCACACACAAGATCCTTTTCCGTCCCCGACACGGAAGAATGGAGTGCAGGGACTGGCTTGCCAGACCGGCCCATGCTAAGAGGCTGATTTCAGACTGCTGATTTCAGACGAAGCTGATTTCAGACTGCTGATTTCAGACGAAGCTGATTTCAGACAAGATCCTTTTCCGTCCCCGACACGGAAGAATGGAGTGCAGGGACTGGCTTGCCAGACCGGCACATGCTAAGAGGCTGAGTCACCCAGGAAAGGGATTCGCAGCAGCTAAGAGGTTTCGCAATAAGACAGGTGTCAAAGTTATTGCTCTCCAGCATTTCCCCAAAACTCTTAAGGATATGTCATGCTCCACAGACATATGTTCTCTCGCAGACGCTTGGCATTGACCACGGCAACGGCATTCTGCGAAGTTGTCGTCACCAAAGCAAACCATTCCGCCCGCTTGGTGTCCTCATCTGCTATGCCACTGAGCGCCATAGCAAACGACAGGAGGCTGTAGGCACAACACTTTGGCAGAGGAACCTGCCTCGTCTTGTAGCGGTCAATGACCGCAAACGCTCGGGACAAGAATTCGTAAGCCGCCACTCTCCCATACAGTGCTTTCAGAGGACTCAGTAGTGTCTCGACCTTGTCGCTGAAGTCTTCGTACTCGTCCTGCAGGTCCTGGTCGCCCGAAGGCGAGGGCACAGGCGCAAAGGAAGGCGTGGGCATTGGCATCATCTCCTGGCTTGCTTTTGACTCAAGCGAAGCCGAGGGCGAAGGCGCTGAAGATGGCAGGGGCAAGGACGAGGGCGAGGGCACGCCGCTACCAGCATCAGACACGGCAGCAGTTGAAGCTGCCTGCTTCATCTCAGAAGCAGGACCACGAGCACCGGCAGCCTCACGTTTAGCATCTGAAGAAGCTGGCCGCTTGTTGTGTCGGCCACGCCTGCTGGATCTGCAGCCCATGCAAACATTTTCAGGTGGTCTGCGAGATGTGTATTCACCGCACCGGTTTTTGCAGAGCCAGGGCATGGCAAGCAAGAGTAGAGTAGCGGTGTTATTAAATGTGCTATTGGTAGTACTATTATTGACCAGTGTTAGAACCAGAAACTCACTTTTTGGGTATAGTCTATACCGACTTGATACACTTCCTGTATCAGAGTAGAGTCATTCAATCTTTGGTACAGAATTACAGAACCTATACTGGCTTAATCGAGTTTGTGTACTAGATTGATAGACTTCCTGGATCAAAGTTGAGTTCATCAGGTAAGAAAGAGTGAGTTACAGGAGCTACAGCACCTCAAGAACCAAGCGTTGAGCTTCTCTCGGAGTACACTATTCCACACACCAGTAGCTCCGCGAGCTACGTTTGCACCTTTCTCTAGGTAGTTGATATGCACTGCGAATGCTTGGAATCCAAGAAAAACAAGGGTGCGAATTGTAATTTCCCATAGGATATGTATTTCCCAACGACGTGCGAATTTCCCATAGGATGCGGAATTGTGCGAATTGTAATTTCCCATAGGATTGTATTTCCCATAGGATTTCCCATAGGATGGGCTTGGAATCCAAGAAAAACACAGGTGCGAATTGTAATTTCCCATGTACCCCTGCAGCAAGCCTGATCGCAGACGAATGCAAGCAGATTTTTAGTCTGGCACACGGTGGCACACGATGGAAGCTTGTTTCTCCAGCTGCACTCACTCAGCTCGGTGTTCATTGCCTCTGCGTCATCGAGGACCTCCACGGTACAGAAGCAATGGCACGCTTTCGGGACCAGGCCACTCATCTGAATCCGCTGCATATACGGCCACCGTCCAACGAGTGTAGCCCAGGTGGCGAGCGAACGTGGCCACTAATGCACGAGCAAAAGCACGTGCCTTCTTGAAGCGACGGAATGGTATAGCGAAATTACGGGGGTGCAGAATATCGGTGTCGAAGCGTGCCAGAATCACAAGGAACCGAGTCATGGCTTGACGGCTTGCTCTGCCTGTCCTAATACGCAGCACACATGCAGCGGCATACAAGAATAAAGACGGCATGTATGCATGTTACATGTTGCATTGCATTGCATGGCCCAAACATGGCTGACATGCTGACATGTGACATAACATTGCTCGTGTGCTCGCCCTGTGTTTGTTCACGAAGGGACCGGGAAAGGGACCCTACATGGACGGACCATGGATTATGGAGCAGTGAGCAGCACCGGCAGCGGCACCGCATCGCCCCGGAACACAGAGCTGAAGCGGCGAACGAAAAAGTCAAGCTTGCAAGCCAGCTCATACCGTGACTCATGCCGGACTCATGCCGTATACAACAATGTATTAATGTATTAGGCAACCGGCAGCCGCGACCAATATCGAACAACGACAATGAACGACTGGTTGCAGAGCACTCGTTTTATCCTTTGACGACGGTCCGGACATGCCTACAAAATCCACAGCCACAGCAGCCACAACCTCACCGGAGAGCTCGGCCGGCTTTGCGTTGTATGCCATAGCGGACATCGCGGATGGTCTTCCACACGTCAGGCGTTGATGTCGTGTCTGTAGAGGGTCTCGAGTGCCGTCCCGCCCCATCGTTCGTTGAGGAAGTGGGCTTGGAATCCAAGAAAAACAAGGGTGCGAATTGTAATTTCCCATAGGATATGTATTTCCAAACAACGTGCGAGTTGTCATTTCCCATAGGATTTGTGGGCTTGGAATCCAAGAAAAACACAGGTGCGAATTGTAATTTCCCATAGGATTTGTGCTTGGAATCCAAGAAAAACAAGGGTGCGAATTGTAATTTCCCATAGGATATGTATTTCCAAACCACGTGCGAGTTGTCATTTCCCATAGGATTTGTGGGCTTGGAATCCAAGAAAAACAAGGGTGCGAATTGTAATTTCCCATAGGATATGTATTTCCAAACAAGGTGCGAGTTGTCATTTCCCATAGGATTTGTGGGCTTGGAATCCAAGAAAAACACAGGTGCGAATTGTAATTTCCCATAGGATTTGTGCTTGGAATCCAAGAAAAACAAGGGTGCGAATTGTAATTTCCCATAGGATATGTGTTTGGAATCCAAGAAAAACAAGGGTGCGAATTGTAATTTCCCATAGGATATGTATTTCCCAACGACGTGCGAGTTGTCATTTCCCATAGGATTTGTGGGCTTGGAATCCAAGAAAAACAAGGGTGCGAATTGTAATTTCCCATAGGATATGTATTTCCAAACAACTTGCGAGTTGTCATTTCCCATAGGATTTGTGGGCTTGGAACCCAAGAAAAACACAGGTGCGAATTGTAATTTCCCATAGGATTTGTGCTTGGAATCCAAGAAAAACAAGGGTGCGAATTGTAATTTCCCATAGGATATGTATTTCCCAACGACGTGCGAGTTGTCATTTCTCATAGGATTTGTGGGCTTGGAATCCAAGAAAAACAAGGGTGCGAATTGTAATTTCCCATAGGATATGTATTTCCAAACAAGGTGCGAGTTGTCATTTCCCATAGGATTTGTGGGCTTGGAATCCAAGAAAAACACAGGTGCGAATTGTAATTTCCCATAGGATTTGTGCTTGGAATCCAAGAAAAACAAGGGTGCGAATTGTAATTTCCCATAGGATATGTATTTCCCAACGACGTGCGAGTTGTCATTTCCCATAGGATTTGTGGGCTTGGAATCCAAGAAAAACAAGGGTGCGAATTGTAATTTCCCATAGGATATGTATTTCCAAACAACGTGCGAGTTGTCATTTCCCATAGGATTTGTGGGCTTGGAATCCAAGAAAAACACAGGTGCGAATTGTAATTTCCCATAGGATTTGTGCTTGGAATCCAAGAAAAACAAGGGTGCGAATTGTAATTTCCCATAGGATATGTATTTCCCAACGACGTGCGAGTTGTCATTTCCCATAGGATTTGTGGGCTTGGAATCCAAGAAAAACAAGGGTGCGAATTGTAATTTCCCATAGGATATGTATTTCCAAACGACGTGCGAGTTGTCATTTCCCATAGGATTTGTGGGCTTGGAATCCAAGAAAAACACAGGTGCGAATTGTAATTTCCCATAGGATTTGTGCTTGGAATCCAAGAAAAACAAGGGTGCGAATTGTAATTTCCCATAGGATATGTATTTCCCAACGACGTGCGAGTTGTCATTTCCCATAGGATTTGTGGGCTTGGAATCCAAGAAAAACAAGGGTGCGAATTGTAATTTCCCATAGGATATGTATTTCCAAACAACGTGCGAGTTGTCATTTCCATAGGATTTGTGGGCTTGGAATCCAAGAAAAACACAGGTGCGAATTATAATTTCCCATAGGATTTGTGCTTGGAATCCAAGAAAAACAAGGGTGCGAATTGTAATTTCCCATAGGATATGTATTTCCCAACGACGTGCGAGTTGTCATTTCTCATAGGATTTGTGGGCTTGGAATCCAAGAAAAACAAGGGTGCGAATTGTAATTTCCCATAGGATATGTATTTCCAAACAACGTGCGAGTTGTCATTTCCCATAGGATTTGTGGGCTTGGAATCCAAGAAAAACACAGGTGCGAATTGTAATTTCCCATAGGATTTGTGCTTGGAATCCAAGAAAAACAAGGGTGCGAATTGTAATTTCCCATAGGATATGTATTTCCCAACGACGTGCGAGTTGTCATTTCCCATAGGATTTGTGGGCTTGGAATCCAAGAAAAACAAGGGTGCGAATTGTAATTTCCCATAGGATATGTATTTCCAAACAAGGTGCGAGTTGTCATTTCCCATAGGATTTGTGGGCTTGGAATCCAAGAAAAAACACAGGTGCGAATTGTAATTTCCCATAGGATTTGTGCTTGGAATCCAAGAAAAACAAGGGTGCGAATTGTAATTTCCCATAGGATATGTATTTCCCAACGACGTGCGAGTTGTCATTTCCCATAGGATTTGTGGGCTTGGAATCCAAGAAAAACACGGGTGCGAATTGTAATTTCCCATAGGATATGTATTTCCAAACGACGTGCGAGTTGTCATTTCCCATAGGATTTGTGGGTTTGGAATCCAAGAAAAACAAGGGATGTGAATTGTCATTTCCCATAGGATATCCAAGAAAAACAAGGGTGCGAATTGTCATTTCCCATAGGATATGTATTTCCGAACGACGAGCGAGTTGCCATTTCCCATAGGATTTGTGGGCTTGGAATCCAATAAAAACACAGGTGCGAATTGTAATTTCCCATAGGATATGTATTTCCAAACCACGTGCGAGTTGTCAGTTCCCATAGGATTTGTGGGCTTGGAATCCAAGAAAAACAAGGGTGCGAATTGTAATTTCCCATAGGATATGTATTTCCCAACGACGTGCGAGTTGTCATTTCCCATAGGATTTGTGGGCTTGGAATCCAAGAAAAACAAGGGTGCGAATTGTAATTTCCCATAGGATATGTATTTCCAAACAGGGTGCGAATTGTAATTTCCCATAGGATTTGTGCTTGGAATCCAATAAAAACAAGGATGCGAATTGTAATTTCCTATAGGATATGTATTTCCGAACAAGGTGCGAATTGTAATTTCCCATAGGATTTGTGCTTGGAATCTGCAATGCTTGGAATCCAAGAAAAACACGGGTGCGAATTGTAATTTCCCATAGGATATGTATTTCAAACGACGTGCGAGTTGTCATTTCCCATAGGATTTGTGGGCTTGGAATCCCAGAAAAACAAGGGTGCGAGTTGTCATTTCCCATAGGATTTGTGCTTGGAATGCAGGAAAAACAAGGGTGCGAATTGTAATTTCCCATAGGATGTATTTCCAAACGACGTGCGAGTTGTCATTTCCCATAGGATTTGTGGGCTTGGAATCCAAGAAAAACAAGGGGTGCGAATTGTAATTTCCCATAGGATATGTATTTCCGAACGACGTGCGAGTTGTCATTTCCCATAGGATTTGTGGGCTTGGAATCCAAGAAAAACAAGGGTGCGAATTGTAATTTCCCATAGGATATGTATTTCCGAACGACGTGCGAGTTGTCATTTCCCATAGGATTTGTGGGCTTGGAATCCAAGAAAAACAAGGGTGCGAATGCGAATTGTAATTTCCCATAGGATATGTATTTCCAAACGACGTGCGAGTTGTCATTTCCCATAGGATTTGTGGGCTTGGAATCCAAGAAAAACAAGGGTGCGAATTGTAATTTCCCATAGGATTTGTGCTTGGACTCCAATAAAAACAAGGATGCGAATTGTAATTTCCTATAGGATATGTATTTCCGAACAGGGTGCGAATTATGAATTGTAATTTCCCATAGGATTTGTGCTTGGAGTCCAAGAAAAACAACTGTGCGAATTGTAATTTCCCATAGGATTTGTGCTTGGAATCCAAGAAAAACAAGGGTGCGAATTGTTATTTCCCTTAGGATTTGTGCTTGGAATCCTAGAAAAATATTGCTGCGAATGCTTGGAATCCAAGAAAAACACGGGTGCGAATTGTAATTTCCCATAGGATATGTATTTCCGAACAGGGTGCGAATTGTAATTTCCCATGGGATTTGTGCTTGGAATCCAAGAAAAATAAGGCTGCGAATGCTTGGAATCCAAGAAAAACACGGGTGCGAATTGTAATTTCCCATAGGATATGTATTTCCCAAGGACGTGCGAGTTGTCATTTCCCATAGGATTTGTGCTTGGAATGCAAGAAAAACAAGGGTGCCAATTGTAATTTCCCATAGGATATGTATTTCCAAACGACGTGCGAGTTGTCATTTCCCATAGGATTTGTGGGCTTGGAATCCAAGAAAAACACAGGTGCGAATTGTAATTTCCCATAGGATTTGTGTTTGGAATCCCAGAAAAACAAGGGTGCGAATTGTAATTTCCCATAGGATATGTATTTCCAAACGACATGCGAGTTGTCATTTCCCATAGGATTTGTGGGCTTGGAATCCAAGAAAAACACAGGTGCGAATTGTAATTTCCCATAGGATTTGTGTTTGGAATCCCAGAAAAACAAGGGTGCGAATTGTAATTTCCCATAGGATATGTATTTCCAAACGACGTGCGAGTTGTCATTTCCCATAGGATTTGTGGGCTTGGAATCCAAGAAAAACAAGGGTGCGAATTGTCATTTCCCATAGGATTTGTGTTTGGAATCCCAGAAAAACAAGGGTGCGAATTGTAATTTCCCATAGGATTTGTGCTTGGAATCAGGATGCGGCACCTGGATGCCAAGCAAGGTGCATGCCGTACATAGGTCTACGTGAATTTCAAACCCTCAACTCAAATCATAGGGCAGTGCAGCACTGGAAGCCACAGGATCCTGAGTAAAGGGTTTTTTCTACTTAGCAAAGGCCTGGGGTTGAGTCGAGACGCCGCCACAGGCTCTGCTGCCGCACTCTCAGCCGCCACCGTCTCCTCAGCACCAGAGTCAAGATGCTGGACTGGGCTTCCAATGTGCTGCCATTGCCATTGCGAAAACAGAACTAACTGCAGGAAAAACAGCCTGCCTCTGGCCACTGTGCATGGTAAAAGCCTTGCAGGCATGGAGCCTACGGGATTGGCAGACAGTGCCAATCAGATTCCTTTTTTGCCCTCACTCGCAAGCGTGCCGTGCATCCGGGACGGCAATCACAGCCACACCGTGCCGGAGAAGTGAGGCTTCGGCATCAACGATACTTGATGGCTCTATGATGCAGGCACCTTAATGAATAGTACTAACAATAATGATGATGAAAATAATAAAAAGAAGAAGAACAGGTGGCCATTCATTGAACCATGTGCTGAACAGACTTCGTAGTCAGCTTTGCTCCACTGCAATGACAGAAATGCAGACTGCTGATTTCAGACTGCTGATTTCAGACTGCTGATTTCAGACTGCTGATTTCAGGCTATCGCAGTGTGAACCCGAAGCCCTGAACATGACTATCGAAGTCGATCGAATGCTGTGATCGCAGTGCTCCGCACGGTTTTCAGCAAAGATACAGAGGCCGGTCTGCACCCGAAAGCCAATAATCCATATCGCCGGTAGCCAAAATTGTCCAATAAGGAAAACCATATCGTCGGTAGCCAAAATTGCCCAGGAGGCGAACCTAGGACAAAAATATCATGCAAGCAGCCGGTTCAATAGAGTTGCCAAGAAGCAGCGTAGCCAAAGGATTTCAAGAGCAGCATGGCCAACGGATATACCCAACCTCGCTAGAGCAAAGCTCTGCTTGTGAATGCACGACAAAGACTCAGGCGGACAAGCAAAGTCGCCAAGGCACGGCATGCAGCTCCGAGCACACATCCATGAACCAATCACTTCCTAAGTACATAGCAGCCAGCCAGTACACCCACAAATGTGTGGATGGATAGCACAAAAAGCGGCAACATGAATAAAGCAGTTTGAAGCAAAATTCGTCTGCTCGTCCATCATTAAATTGTCCATCACATCCGTGAACTTCTTTCTCTCCGCCGGCCTGAGTGCAGGAGTCTAACTCATTCGATGTTTGAAACACATGTGAGCCCAGGATTGCTATAATATCGGCAAGCCACGAAAGAAGTTGCAGCTTCCGCATCTGAATATGCATGTGAACCACAGAAAGAATATCCGTCATGTGCACGGCAAGCCTCTCCACACGAAAGCCTGCAGTGTTTAGCTGCTGGGATTGAAGAAGAAAAACAGATGCAAGCATGCGACAGACAGACAGACACACACACACACAGATGCGTGCATGCACTTTATATGGGTCTAGTCGCTCAGCTCCTCGGGGACGTGAACAAGAAGCTGCTGCACCAAGTCGATGGAAGCAACAAGGCCGTTGAACATGTCTCCCTCTTCTTCGATCGTGAACTTTTCCAAAAGTTTTGGAACCGGAAGATTCTCATGAGGTGCCACGAAAAACTTGCCCACCGGAGGAAACTTAGCAGGCCATGCAAAGCTACCCGAATCATCTACGTTCGAGAAAGCCGGCACTGCCACTGACAAGACCCCAGCCCAAAAAGACAAGAACTCCGCAACCTCCTGCCATACGGTCAGCTCCTGCATGTGCCCAATGCAGTGTGCCAAATCGACCAAGCCCTTCCGAGCAAGGGCTCGCACATCCTCCAGCTCCAGATTGCACATGACGAAAACACTGGCCGCCAAGCCACGGCAGAATCTCTTGGAGACGAGTGCATTGTCTTGGCCCTCCATCGCTAAAACCTTTCTATAAGGCTGATTCTGCAAAGCACTGCGAGTCTGCCTGCATTCTCGATCATGCATTACAGCTTGCCCTTGCAACATGACTTGGAACGGAGCTTGATGCCTGCGGCTGCCGGCACTCTGTGCAGCACAACTCGAAATGCCAGCTCCAGACTAACTGCAAGAAAAACAGCCTGCCTCTGGCCAGTGTGCATGGTAAAAGCCTTGCATGCATGGAGCCTACGGGATTGGCAGACAGTGCCAATCAGATCCCTCTTTTGCCCTCACTCGCAAGCGTGCCGTGCATCCGGGACGGCAATCACAGCCACACCGTGCCGAAGAAGTGAGGCTTCGGCATCAACGATACTTGATGGCTCTATGATGCAGGCACCTTAATGAATAGTACTAACAATAAAGATGATGAAAATAATAAAAAGAAGAAGAACAGGTGGCCATCCATTGAAGCATGTGCTGAGCAAACTTCGTACTCAGCTTTGCTCCACTGCAATGACAGAAATGCAGACTGCTGATTTCAGACTGCTGATTTCAGACTGCTGATTTCAGACGAAGCTGATTTCAGACTGCTGATTTCAGACTGCTGATTTCAGACTGCTGATCTCAGAATGGCAGATTTTCGGTGCAGTCATGTTGTTTTCGCTCTTTTAGAGCCGAGGTAGGTGAGTCTCGTTTGCAGAGGTATCATCCACAAAATCAACCGACCGTCTGGTGACATAGCCCGTTGGGAGCTTTCATGTGTCCAGATCTGATCCAAATAAAGATCGAACCACTTCTCCAACCGCATAGCACTTGTCAGGGACTCTTCTGGCCCTGACCCAGACTCAGCCATCCGGACCACATCACGCAAAGGCTGTTGCAGAAAAGTCAGTTTGGTCCTGATACTGATGCTATCCGACGGTGCAGAATCATCAAACACATAGGCTGTGAATGACTCGATGCAATATTTTCCCTGCAAAGTCATCCAATCCCATTTTTTATCTTTCGCGCTTTGGCTCAAAACATCGTCACGCAGACCAGAAAAGTCCAAGCACACGAGACCATGTTCTTGGAGGCAGTCTTCATCAATGGGGTGCTCATCCAGGAGTACCTTGAACATACGAAAAGACATCTGAACCACTGTCAAATGCTTTGGATCTTTGCCTGGAACTTCGACAGCCACTTGGTCGATCGCAGCGACAAAACTAGGTCCCTCTGTCGACAACCAAAGCAAGTCCAAAAGCAAAGCCTGTCTCCTCAACTTGCGCAACTTCTCCACGATCTTCCGCTGCACGCTTAAACTCTGCTGAGGATACATTTTGTTCTTCTCAACCATTTCCTTGAGAGAAGCATCAATTTCAAGCAAACTTGCGATCTGCTCCCCAATGCCGTTATATCTTGCTTTCCTTACCGATGGATTCAATCGAATAACAAAACACTGGCATATTTTCACAGTACCCTAAGCCATTAAAACAATAAAGGTTGGCCTCAGGTTACAGTGGTCTGCTGTCAGAATGGAAACAAAACAAAATAACATCTCTGCCGAACTAGGACCAGTCTCCTCACACCGGAGTCTCCACAGAAGGAAGCAGAAAAAAGCGGCCATGGTTCCACAGTGATCATGTCAATCGCCATTTCCAGCGTGGCAACCAAAGCTGGCTCTGCAAATAAACTTGGCCTCTCACCATCATTTTCTTTCCGCACATCACTTCCTGGCCTGCCTTTATTAAACTCTTGTCTCTGGTGTGCTGCTGCCTTGGCATCCCAAGGTAACTTGGCACTCGACCCCGCAGATCCCTCATGCGTCCTTGCCTTTCCAGGTGGTTTCAGCATCTCAGGTCCGACTAGTTCAACTTTTTTCCCACGACATGGACAGTCCTCGTTATGGCGTCTTATCCACCTCACCGTCACATTCCACCTGTGAGTCTCGTTCAAATTGAGACTCTCCAGTCTCTCAATTTCATCCTTCATCTGTTGTTTCGCCTGCCCAACAAACAGGAGTCTGAGATTCTCTTGCTGCCCACCGCGTGTCAATTGAAACTCAGCATTTTGTTCCGCATGGGCAATCTCCTTCATGTCCAACCAAGCAGGCACTGCATGCTCGAACTGCGATTGAAACTTCCCAGCCATGATCAGCATGGAGCAAGGCGGCTGGTAAACAACCAAACACCACCTCGGCTTGTTGCCTCGTTTTTTAGCCTGCTTCGCTTGGATCAAAAGAAATGATCCCAGGACCATTGAAAGCGATGTGATCGGATCAATCTCATCATAATATTTGGACGCATCGGTGTGCATTGAAATGGCATGGTCGGTGGCATAAGAGTACCGGTTCATGAAGATGTTGAAACCTGGAAACAAAGAGACATTACAACCAACTAAACAGACAAAGAAAAAACGGCGTGAGACTGCTGATTTCAGACAAAGCTGATTTCAGACTGCTCATCTCAGACTGCCAATCTCAGAATAACCAATCTCAGAAGAACCTCATCTCAGAGTAAACAAAAGCATAAGAAAAAAAAGATCACCTCGAATTCTCAGAGGCTAGACACTCTTGTTTTCCTTGTACCAGGACTCCTTCTTGAGCAACTTATCCACGACCCATCTCTGCATTGCCAATCCTTCCATGGTCGCTTCGCAAGGACGCACACTGCTGTCCTGGGTTTCCCTCCATTTTTCACCTCCAAACTTGACGGCACAATTGCAACCACGACCATTGACAGTGGTAGAGAGATAGTAATTTCCTGCCTTTTGTTTTCCACTAATCTCGACTGCCTTTGCCGGATTGCTTTTATTGACTTCATACTCCTTCGCGATCTTCATATCATGGATATTTTGACAAAGCGATGGCAGCATTTCCAAACTCTGACAATCCCGAATCTGCCAGAGAGATGACTGCAAGCCACCGTTGCTTGTGTTCTCATCCATTTCATAATCCTTCAAGGCCTTCAGAAAAAGTTTCTGCAAAACATCGTTCAATGTGTCGTCCACATAGGCTGGACCGTGCGCTGCGGCCAGCATCTCGCAAAACCTCTCCGCATCCTCGCGGGAGAACGCACAGGCTGGCCACTTAGGAGTGGCAGGCATCATGGCTATGCTGATTTCAGACTGCTGATTTCAGACGAAGCTGATTTCAGACTGCTGATTTCAGACTAAGCTGACGAGAAAGAAAAGGTTGCTCTCTGACAAGTTGAGTTCCCATAATGCTGATTTCAGACTTGAAAGTCAACAAGCTGACCTGCAACAAAAGGTTGATCTCTGACAAGTTCATTTCCCATAACGCGGATTTGAGACGTGAAACTCATATTGAAAGAAACAAACATGTGACAAGCAAACATGACTTGCTTTGGAATTCAGTCCCATTGAGCTGGATGCTGGAGCCGATGGAGTCACGCACCCTGACCAACCACATCAGAGGTTCACAGAGAACTGAAACCAAGAGTCAAGTCTCCCTGTCTGCATTTTCCTGGTCACCTCTCGCGAAACACGCAGGCTAGGATCAATCCGGGAAGATACAAACGAGTCACCTGCATGATATCCAAGTAGACAAATAAGAACAAAACAATCTCCGACTACAGACCTGCAACCCAAAACAAACTAACAATGAAACAACCTTGTTTCCTTCATGACGAACAGGTGCCCCGCACTGCCAGCAGCAGATCTCAAACACGGCAACTCTCAGACTGCTGATTTCAGACTGCTGATTTCAGACAAAGCTGATTTCAGACTGCTGATTTCAGACTGCTGATGTGCAAAACATATACGAAACAAAACTCCCGACAGTCAGTTCTAAAAATCCCAATGAAAACTTATTGTCACACTAACTTATTGTCTGTCACTTATTGCCAGTGAGATCTGCAAACCATCGGCCACTCCGACCAAACTGGAGGCTGGCCCTCGTCGGCGTTATTAATCTGCCAGCTGTGATACCCTCCATTCAGCACATTTGAGTCTGTGCAACGGAAACACACCCTCTCTCTTGTCACGTCGGTGTGGTCCTCATTCCAAGTGCCCTCCCAGCAGAACCAATGACCGTCCTCAGGAAAGGTTGAAAAGAACTACAACTGATCAATTGCTAAAGTGAAGCTCACGGCTTCATTCAATACACATTCAAGGTCTCAGCTGACACACCCACCGAGGTCGCAACCGCTGTGGGTGCCAAAACCATTACTTTTCCATCTTCTCCTATCAAATAAACAACGAAAACTACATGCTTGAAACACTGCACATGTGACTTAACATGGCTCTTCCCAGGCCTGAGACAGTCCTCGTGTCACAGACCAACAGAGGCAGGCCACCTTCAGGCTTCCTGTATGCAAACTCATTGCCACCTCAGAGGGTCTATAGACACAGATGACATCCACGTTTCGGTCACATCACCTTCATGTCCAAAGAAGTAAAACTGGGACCTCGACTCCGAACTGCCTTCTCGTTGCCAATCAACAATCTGGCAGTCATGGGCACAGCCTGCAAATCATTTCAACCACAGGACGCATGAAAGCTGAAATACCTGGATCCCGCCTCAATGTTCGGATACGACGCTGACACCACAGCCACAACAGCCATCTCAACAATGAAGGCAGCAGGGAAAGAACGAAATCTGTAAGCCCCAAACGCTGCCATCTCATTGAAATCAAATCAATCAAGACACACGAAAAAAACACCTCAAATTCTCCGAGGCTAGACACTCTTGTTTTCCTTGTACCAGGACGAGAACGCACAGGCTGGCCACTCAGGAGTGGCAGGCATCATGGCTATGCTGATTTCAGACTGCTGATTTCAGACTGCTGATTTCAGACTTGCTTTGGAATTCAGTCCCATTGAGCTGGATGCTGGAGCCAATGGAGTCACGCACCCTGACCAACCACATCAGAGGTTCACAGAGAACTGAAACCAAGAGTCAAGTCTCCCTGTCTGCATTTTCCTGGTCACCTCTCGCGAAACACGCAGGCTAGGATCAATCCGGGAAGATACAAACGAGTCACCTGCATGATATCCAAGTAGACAAATAAGAACAAAACAATCTCCGACTACAGACCTGCAACCCAAAACAAACTAACAATGAAACAACCTTGTTTCCTTCATGACGAACAGGTGCCCCGCACTGCCAGCAGCAGATCTCAAACACGGCAACTCTCAGACTGCTGATTTCAGACTGCTGATTTCAGACAAAGCTGATTTCAGACTGCTGATTTCAGACTGCTGATGTGCAAAACATATACGAAACAAAACTCCCGACAGTCAGTTCTAAAAATCCCAATGAAAACTTATTGTCACACTAACTTATTGTCTGTCACTTATTGCCAGTGAGATCTGCAAACCATCGGCCACTCCGACCAAACTGGAGGCTGGCCCTCGTCGGCGTTATTAATCTGCCAGCTGTGATACCCTCCATTCAGCACATTTGAGTCTGTGCAACGGAAACACACCCTCTCTCTTGTCACGTCGGTGTGGTCCTCATTCCAAGTGCCCTCCCAGCAGAACCAATGACCGTCCTCAGGAAAGGTTGAAAAGAACTACAACTGATCAATTGCTAAAGTGAAGCTCACGGCTTCATTCAATACACATTCAAGGGTCTCAGCTGACACACCCACCGAGGTCGCAACCGCTGTGGGTGCCAAAACCATTACTTTTCCATCTTCTCCTATCAAATAAACAACGAAAACTACATGCTTGAAACACTGCACATGTGACTTAACATGGCTCTTCCCAGGCCTGAGACAGTCCTCGTGTCACAGACCAACAGAGGCAGGCCACCTTCAGGCTTCCTGTATGCAAACTCATTGCCACCTCAGAGGGTCTATAGACACAGATGACATCCACGTTTCGGTCACATCACCTTCATGTCCAAAGAAGTAAAACTGGGACCTCGACTCCGAACTGCCTTCTCGTTGCCAATCAACAATCTGGCAGTCATGGGCACAGCCTGCAAATCATTTCAACCACAGGACGCATGAAAGCTGAAATACCTGGATCCCGCCTCAATGTTCGGATACGACGCTGACACCACAGCCACAACAGCCATCTCAACAATGAAGGCAGCAGGGAAACAACGAAATCTGTAAGCCCCAAACGCTGCCATCTCATTGAAATCAAATCAAGACACACGAAAAAAAACCTCAAATTCTCCGAGGCTAGACACTCTTGTTTTCCTTGTACCAGGACGAGAACGCACAGGCTGGCCACTCAGGAGTGGCAGGCATCATGGCTATGCTGATTTCAGACTGCTGATTTCAGACGAAGCTGATTTCAGACGAAGCTGATTTCAGACGGCTGATTTCAGACTGCTGATTTCAGACTAAGCTCACGAGAAAGAAAAGGTTGCTCTCCCTGAAAAAACCATACAAAAACGGGTCCTTAAACCCCACTATAAACCCTAATGTACCCTGACTACCGGGAAGCGGGAAGGAAGTAGGCAAAAAACCCGGAAGCTAAAACCCCGATCACCCCGCACTTTTTTCCAAAACTCACCGGCACATCTTCCAAAAACTCAGTTGGGCCGAGCATGCACCCCCCGAATCTAGTCAGTATTCGGAAATACTAGTCTATAACCCGGCCTATGCCCAGGCTATGTATTCAGAACTCACAAAAAGAATATAAAGTAATGTCGCCCTATATGAATCCTTAATAGCGCACTCAGCCCGACCGTGAAAACAACATCACCCCTCGTGTGCTGTGTGCTGCGGTGCAGGCTGCTGTGTGCCGCGGTGCGGTATTATGCTGCGTGCTGTGTGCTGTGTTGCTGTGTGTTGTGTGCTGTGTCTGTGTGTGGATGTTGCTGTCTGTTGCTGCTGCAGTTCTACATCTACTCACGTGTGCCGGGATGGCCACTCAGGTGTTCTTGGAGCCGGCTGGCCTGAGCCGTCTTCATCTTTCTCAAAAAATTTGCCCCTTTTCCAGCACGTTCCATATGCTACTAGGTTCTGCATGGTCGTGGACGTCATTGTCTTCATCTTTGCCGACAATGACGTTCTTCTCGTCATTGTCGCTGGATTCACTCATCGGGAGCCCACGGCTGATTCGTCGAGCCATTGAAAAAGTGACACCATGTAGCAGTTTCACACTGCTTTCAGCATTCGACATTCGCTGCTGGAGGCTAGCCACCTGCTCCTCCAACTTCGCGACGATGGCCTTGTCATCGTCTTTATTCTTGTCATCAAAATTCTTCTTGTCATCATCATTCTTCTTCTCTTTGTTGTTCTTGTCTTTATCAGCCTTCGCACTGGCTGCCGTCGAATACATGGCCTGGGAGGGCTTCTTCATAACCTTCGAGACCTTCATGGCCGTCGCTGCCTGCTCTGCAGCCTTGGGTGGATCTCTGCCCAACACTCGCCAGGTAAGGCCAGAGGAAAGAATCAGCCCAAGACTGGCCAGGTAAGGCCAGCAGTCAAAGCCCGCCAGGAAGACGGCCAAAGGCAGTCAAGTCTCCGCTGCAGACTAGGCAAGGCAGCCCAGCAGGAAGAATGTTGATAGGCAGCCCATGCACAAGAAGTTGTCCAAGCTTTGTTTGCCTTGTTTCATGGATTTGGTCGGGACGCGCTTTCACAGTCTAGTCTAAAACTTACCTTTCAATTGTGCTCAATCAAGCGAGAAGCGGCAGGCCATGTGTTCATAGTATGGCTTCCTAGTGCTGCATGCAGCGAACTCATGTCATGCAGCAGTCGGCTCACCATTTTCCCCGCAACCCAGGAACGTGCTGAATCAGCGGCTCGCCGCCGCTGCTGAGAAGGGCTTTGCTAGCCGAGTCTGTCTGAACTTTAGGACTAAGGTCCCTATACTATAGGTTGTAGGATACTTTAGTCCCGTAAGGCGGCAGCAGCCCGAATGCTCTGCACCGATTTTCCTACTTGCACCCCAGGCACTGCCACTCTTGTTTTCCTTGTACCAGGACGAGAACGCACAGGCTGGCCACTCAGGAGTGGCAGGCATCATGGCTATGCTGATTTCAGACTGCTGATTTCAGACGAAGCTGATTTCAGACGAAGCTGATTTCAGACGGCTGATTTCAGACTGCTGATTTCAGACTAAGCTCACGAGAAAGAAAAGGTTGCTCTCCCAGACAAAACCATATAAAACCGTGTCCTTAAACCCCACTATAAACACAGCCGTCGGCTCACCATTTTCCCCGCAACCCAGGAACGTGCTGAATCAGCGGCTCGCCGCCGCTGCTGAGAACGGCTTTGCTAGCCGAGTCTGTCTGAACTTTAGGACTAAGGCCCCTATACTATAGGTTGTAGGATACTTTAGTCCCGTAAGGCGGCAGCAGCCCGAATGCTGTGCACCGAATTTCCTACTTGCACCCCAGGCACTGTTGCGAATGCAATGTAATTACATAATCATAAGCTTCGGCTTCCTGTCTATTATGATAAGTAGGTAGTTAACCCTCTATGGTAAGTAGCTAGCCAGGGAAAGGCAGTGAAGCTTACCGGCTTGCCCCCACAACACACAAATTGCACTTGCAGCCGAAAGCGCTTGCTGAACCAAGTTGCAAAAGCCCGATTGCCACCTTTCGATCAGAAGGGTCGTGGTGGCAAAGCCGAGCCAAATAACTCATCGATTGCAAATCACAAACATAGGGCACCTGAGACCGAAGCTGAAGCGGGCTGAAAAAGTGGCTCGGATTCGCTAGACATTGGGAGGCAGCTCCTTGATGTCCAAGGCACAAATCTAGATCCGTTGTAACCAACGAGATGAAGTCAGAATCCTCCGGAATCGTGGTGTCTCCTTAGACTGTACACGAACAACCACAGCCAGCGACCAGAGCGGGAAAGAGTCTGGGGGCAGTTGGTGTGAACTACAATGTACAATGACCCATGATGTGCAAACATATACACACACACACACACGGGCAATGACAGGGCAGCCATGGAAGCTCTTGGACAGTCGCAATTTTTGAGCCAAGGCTCCATTCCTGCTTCGCATCAAGCAAGCCGTTGCATCTTAGTAGAGGATCTCCCATTCCTGATCAAGACTGCAAGAACAGATCCCCGCACACAACCGAGGATCGAAACCACAAACCAATTTCAAAAATCAGCCAAACTTGCAAGGTCGAGGATCCCCGTTTGCAGTCATCATGATAGGTCCGGGCCCAACCTCGGCCAGGCAATTTCACTCCCGCACAAGGAACACACACTTGACACATCGTGTCGCAGGTCTCGAATCACACTCTCAAAGTCAGAAGAGTCAGCTGCTTGAAGTTATTAGATCTTGTCATTTCGGCCAACTGTGAAACAACAGCGTCTTTGGGGTATTTCGGGCGGCCGTTGTGCAGGCTTGCACAGCACTTGCAGGACAGTGGCACTCACCTTGTAATGTAAACAGTGTTTGCGCGCTGCTTTTTCACTGAATTTCATGGGAGAGTCTTATGCTCAGGAAACCTAGGAGAGTGGGCTACGAAACCTCAGGAACCGCAGTCTATGCACTAAGTGCAATTCAACTTCTGCTTCTTCCGCATCAGCATCGAAGTACATGCAACACTGAGTTGCAGTTTGGTACGCAACGCTGGCCAGTGACACAATACTCACTCGCAAACGCTCCTGTACTAGGTCTACGACAGCTCTCATCCACCTTTTTGACGGGCTGCTCAACATGGTGCATGCCACGGCATTGATTTGTGCAAAACGGATGGTGGTATGCAAAGACTGAAAGCCCATGGTCCACTCAACCGAAGAGGACAGCCGAAATTCCTGTATCCCACGTCGCAGGAAAGTGTACGCCACCATGGTCTCGGTTATGGGTTGTGCCTCTTCTGGGTCATCATTTGGATCGAGACGGGTAATGAATGTGATTCTGGTTCTGATCGGCAACACGTACATCAAGATGTTGTCGAGCACGTCAGAAGCAGCCCAATCCATGATGTTCGGGGTCTACACAATTTTCCGAGTGCTTGAGGCAAAACTCTGTTGCATGTCTGATGAAAGCAGCTCACATGAATGAAGTTGCCATGGTACCGGTGCTGCAGTCGGCCTTGTGATCTCAACATCGCGATCCTGCAGGGCTTGGATTCATGAAATCGTAGCACAAGCGAAACTCAAGCGGAATGACTCGCACTCTGACAAGCCTGGCCTCGAACCTCATCGTGACCACTCGCCTCCGCTTGGCGAGGCCGCCCGGTCGTGGCCGAGAAATCAAGACCTCGTCCAGATCCTGCCAGAAACAAATAATCATGGCCGGGGCGAAATCAATGCGGTGCTGATGCCCGTCCTGGTCCACCAGGTTCTTGCAAACCCGCTCAAGAATCTCCGCCACATTTCGAGTGGCCAAATCGTTCCGCCGGTGCCGCAAAAGGATCAGATCTGTGACCTCAACAAGTGTCCGGAGCTGAGCACTGTTCTAATGTAGCACAACCTTGCATTTTGGCGAGTCCAGTGGCAGCGAAGATGTAAGACCCCGTGAGACCGCGGACCAAGCAAATATCCGGAATGTCAGGGTTCAGCGTGCGAAACCTCAGATTTTGCCCAGGGCAGGGGGCCACAATGCACAATCAAGAGAAAGCAAACCGACACCCTAAATTCTAATCCATGAAAAGCAGCATTGGTCTCAGCCGGACCGACATGTATTTCAAGCAGCGGATCAAGTACTTGTCGTTGCCGTACACCACACATGCTGACCTCGAACAATCTTGGGGTTAAACAGGGGGCCGGGTGCAAATTAAAAAACAAATTTATGTTTTGATTGATAACATCATAAGCAGCAGCATCAAAGCATCAGCAGGCACAGACACACATAACAACCAGACAGCGACAGCAAGCCTGTCAATATTTTGCCACGCTGCCAGCAAACCCCTCTGAGTCTGTTCTCGGGCTTGTCCCCGGGCCCTTGTGATTTATGCGAGGGGCATTTTGTCAATGTCTGTCCATAATAGGCTGTGCAATGATAGTAGTATTATTTAACAATGTCTAAGCAGCCGCAGTTTTAAAACACCCCTCGGACTTGATAAAGAAACTTGTCCCCAAAGCTTACAAGCACGACCCGGAGCTGTCCAAGAGCTCTAAGAACAAAACAATATCCCACTACAGACCTGCAACCCAAAACACACTAACAATGAAACAACCTTGTTTCCTTCATTGCAGTGCGTGGCATCTGTTCATCATGATTCATGATGAACAGGTGCCCCGCACTGCCAGCAGCAGATCTCAAACACGGCAACTCTCAGACTGCTGATTTCAGAACAAGCTGATTTCAGACTGCTGATTTCAGACTGCTGATGTGCAAAACATACGAAACAAAACTCCTGACAGTCAGTTCTAAAAATCACAATGAAAACTTATTGTCACACTAACTTATTGTCTGTCACTTATCGCCAGAGAGATCTGCAAACCATCGGCCACTCCGACCAAACTGGAGGCTGGCCCGCGTCGGAGTTATTAATCTGCCAGCTGTGATACCCTCCAGTCAGCACATTTGAGTCTGTGCAACGGAAACACAAACATCACCATCTGCTATCTGGCCCAAATCTGGGAAATGGAGCCAAGACAGCAACCTGAGGCGCCGTCTAGCAGAAAACAATGCTTTCTCCCAGCACGTCTTTCCGACGTCTGCCATAGGATCCGGCAAACAAGATCGGACGAATGCCTCGGGCAAGTGGGAACACATCTGTACAAGGGAGGCCACGAAAGCGGTCCGCTTATCTTGTCTCTGGGTCCTTGAATGGGCTGCGATTTGTTTGAGAGAAGAAGGATGGTTAAGCCACCATAAGAGCCTGAGAAGCCTTCGGGCACGAACACATTCATATCTCCAGTCTTTGTCGGTGAAGTCGGCTCTTGGATCCGGCAACAACGATCGAAGAAACTGCTCGGGCAAGTCAGGACACAACTGGGTCAGGATGTTGTCCACATAGACCTGCGGTTGTAGGATCCTCCATGCGGCTGCTTCTTCGGTCTCACTCATCCTGACCCAGTGCTTTCTCGGACATGGGTCTTGCTTGTCTATCGGTCCTGCGGGAAACGGCATCGTGCTGAAAGACTGAACTTGTACAGGCTGGTGGTGAATTGACGTTGGACTCCAAAGGCAGCCGACTCGCTTAGGCTCCTTCTGGCAGCCCGAGATTTTGGGCCAGCTGCTCCCGGGCCCGGGGAACAGCTCGGACACAACCTTCATAGGCATCATAGTCGGACAGCTTCCTGTCCACGAGCCCTACCTGTGCCGAGTTGCAACCCTGAGCCGAAAGCAGTCGGCAACAGGAGTTGAGAGGTTGAGGACGCACATGCCGAAGGAAGAGTTGGAAACGTCTCATCGGCCCGGCTACGTGGGTTGCAAAAGTTTTCCTGCGACAACCACTGACCGGCCCAAAACCTCAATCTCAATCGAGTGCAAACCGACTCCAATGCACCAAGAGGCTGTCCAGAAAGCTGTCCCTGGGCCCCGAAGCAGGACATGGCAAACGACTCCTTCACCAACTTCAGCTCATCGAACACGTCCTGTGCTCAAACAAAACTGAGAACAACTCATGGCTCTATGATGCAGGCACCTTAATGAATAGTACTAACAATAAAGATGATGAAAATAATAAAAAGAAGAAGAACAGGTGGCCATCCATTGAAGCATGTGCTGAGCAAACTTCGTACTCGGCTTTGCTCCACTGCAATGACAGAAATGCAGACTGCTGATTTCAGACTGCTGATTTCAGACTGCTGATTTCAGACTGATTTCAGACTGCTGATTTCAGACTGCTGATTTCAGACTGCTGATCTCAGAATGGCAGATTTTCGGTGCAGCAAAAACAGAATGTGCAGCCAGAACGTTTCCAAGATAATGGGATAGTCCTACTGCAAGAAGGGGTTAGGGTTAGAGTTTCAGGGTCTTTAGTATATTTAGGGTTTGGGGTTAGAAGGCAGAGTGCCATAGTGTTAGGGTTTGAGGGTAATGAAAGGGTTAGGGTTAGAGTTTCAGGGTCTTTAGTATTTAGGGTTTGGGGCTAGAAGGCAGAGTGCCATAGTTTTAGGGTTTGATAGTATTAGGGATGCACAAATCACGTGAAGTGGCTACGAACTGCTGGATGTTGCGCTTTTCTGCGTTGACCACACTGTCAAGCGAATCACGTGCAGGCGAAGCAGGGTACAGCTGGGTGACGCGACAACGTCTGGCACTCTGCCTTCCCAGCTGCTGGCACTCTGCCTTCCCGCCTCAAGATCCATTAATTATTGCCATTTGGAATTCATCCCCAACTTTGCACGAAGCTGGTCGGTCAAAGGTATTGCTCCAGCATCAAGGTCAGGAAGTTCCCCCGGACCACCGAGACGGATGGCAACAAGTGAGAGGGGTTTCATCTGAAGGACAAACTGCCGTTGTTGTTCATCTTCGTCGTTCCAAACATAAACAAAATCACAAACGAGAGAAACGCGCGGCAACTCCAGCGGTTCTTCTCCTTCACCCACCTGATAACACTTCGGGAAGGGGCCTTGGTACCGTCGAAGAAGCCTGAGGCCTCCTGTAATGCGGGAGCCAATACGTGGCCAGTAACGCAGGTAGCGAACCATGATTTCCCAAGGCACGTCGTCATAAACTTCATTCCATCTCTCAGCTGGTTTCCACTGGTCAGGCGCTTTGGCCAATTTTTCGCAAGCGGTTTTGATCAAGATTGGGGAGAGCTCGCCTCTGAAGAAACACTCTCCTCGTTCGATCGGGGCGAAATGCATTGCTCTGGACGGCTACTGTTCAGTCACAAGCACGCACGGCTTCAAACCACATGTGCTAGTTTGTGCGGCTTCCGGGTTGTGGCACTCGAAATGATTGTCCATGTGCTTGCACGTGACAAATTCCACATGTGTGAAAATGTGAACATGTTTTCGCAATCCGTCTTCCCCAAGCAGAAACACACAGTCTCTCGGACGCATTCCAATCTAGCAGGACCCGCTGCCATCAATGCAAGCACACAGACAGACACACAACTTTTCTTTGCAGCGCAGGATGAATCCTCTAGTCGTTGCCGGTTAGGTTTTGCACAGCTCAAGTTGTTGTGTGCTTGCGATAACGATAGCCATGCAAGACAAGAGGTGAAAGAAGAGGTTTCAAGTCCGACGTCCAGGAGCAACTGTAGGACTCCGACTCCGGGACGATTGTCTCTGAGTCTGGTAAGTGAATCGAAGCAACTGTGCGAGATTGCAGTGACCAAAGTCCCGCGCCAGCGTTGCCGCAGTCCAGCCGTCATTGTCACGTACATTTTGATCAGCACGGCCCTCCAAGAGCGACTCCACAATTCGTTTACGACCAGCGGAAACTGCAAGAATTAGGGCCGTGCGTCCGTGTGCATCGCGGAGATCCGGATTGGCACCCATCTCTAGGAGCAACCACACAGACTCAACTTCACCGCAGCGAGCAGCGTGCATCAGCGCCGTGCACCCACCATCGTCTTGAATATCCGTTTCTGCACCTGCCTCCAACAGCATCCGGAGAACTGGTTCAGCTTGCTCACATTCCAATGCCCACATCAATGCCGTGCACCCCGCGCCGTCTTGGAAATCCTTATCAGCGCCGGCTTCCAGGAGCAGTTGCGCCACAGCCCGGTAGCCGTTTTTGGAGGCTTGCATCAATGGCGTGATGGATTCATAAGTGTCGACAAAATCCGGGTTCATCGGGAGCTTCAACAAATCTTCGACCTGACTAGTTGCGACCCTTTTGTTCCGTTGAACCAGGCTGAGAAGTCAAGCAATGGCAAACAGCACACCACGGCTTTGTTTTCCAGACAACTTAAACTTAGACTTAGACTTCCTGCATGTCACTTCAAAGACGGTTTTTTCAGTACCCCGCCCACTGCCTCGGCCACGAAATTCTCGTCGGCCGCATCCCATAGCTGGTCCTTCTGCTCTTCGGAAGCCTCGCAAAACTCCAAGATCAAAACCTGCAGATCCATTACCGAGCTCGAGGTAACCTCCAGAAGCGCTGGGGACTCCAGCTTGATACCATCATCCAACACCTTTCCCTCGTCAAGGATCCTTTGTCTGAAGCGTGGCGGCAGGCCATGCTGCTTGTGCAATTGCTGCTTGAGTGCTTTGACATCGCTGAGCTCCACCAGGGGAATGTTTGCCAAATGGGTACCGGAAAGATTCGTGATTCGCAACATGGCTATCCAAGTGTCAAAGAATTTGTTTGAACTACGGCATCCGGCAAACGAGCGGCGCATGATGTCAGAACTAACTGATGGTCAGGCGTGACTCGGGATGCTGCACTGTAACTAATTGCATCAGAAAGCAGGTGCAATATTTCAAGTTACAAGGAATACACCGGCTTAGACCCTGTCCTTCCGCCTGTTGAAGTCCGCGAGGAATTCATATGGCATATGCACCACAATCCGAACGTCTACATTTTCGCATACGATAATCAGCTCAATGATGAAATCCTGAGTGTAGGGAGACGAATCAGTGAAAGAAGGCATGGACCACACGAGGCAATATCAGTATAAGGCAAGTCTCCACCACTTTGCGGACGTGCCGCCTTGCTTCTGGCCAAGCAAACGGCCTCAGAGGGAACAGCCGAAGTCGCAAATCGATCTAGTGATCACATGATGCCCAAGCACGACAACATCAATTAGTGCAGCGAGGCACATGCAAAAGCATATCCCGCCGGGAAACAATCTCGAGCACATCTGGAAACCTCGGATGAATGTCTCAAACCAACTACCCGTCTCCCTTGGTCACTACTTCCCACAATCCGGAAATGCAGCACAGCGGCACAAATCCTGGCCAGGTTCATGAACAATGCTCTCGTGCTGCGACTGCTCGTTGCTCCACAAGCTGGCAGTTCTCAAACCTTCCTGAGAGGATGGCTAATGAGTGAATCCAACGAAACAGGAACAGTGGCATGTCCTACCCGCAACTCTAAAGCCATGACACCTGCGTGCATCCAGTCGAGACTGCATGCGCGCCAATCTCCAGCACATCAATAAAGCGCTCCCGGTTAAACACGGAGCTCGTGACATCGTGAAAGAGCGGCTCGAACACCCAGGGAGCCACTCTCTGCACACGAAGCAGGAAGCCATCATTGGAATCTTTCGGAAACAGAGACATCCTACTAGAATCACTGAACATGAATGCCTACACTTACGTGATTCTGCGAACTCCTCACATGAAGCAATGTTTCCCTGCTGCACCATGTCTGCCGACACCACTCAACGAGCCAGAGTCAAAATGACAGACCGTGTGTTGGGATCTGGGTCTCCTGAGAATGGTCTAACAGAGTCTTACTGTCTAAATTGTTTCGGGACACAGTAAAGTCTCAAGCCAGGTCGAACTGAACTGATCGATCCCCGGGAAAATCCCATCCCGGCCAAATCCCCATTGATCCTGATGGGCCCCTGGGCTGATGCTCTCCCGATAAACCTTTTTATGCAACACTCGGGGCTTGGGGCCTGACAAAAAATCGCCAGCAGCAGCAGCCCTCCAAGACTCGAGGCTCCACGGCTCCACCTCGAAGCAATCTGGGCCAGGGACGATGCTCATTCCTGTCCTAAAAGAGATTAAGGTTTCGGCTTTGGGCTCAGGGTTTGTGGCGAGCTGCTTAAATCTAGATCAGACGACATCCCAGCAAGGAGCCTCTTCAAGTTCGTCCCAGCCGGGATTCCCCGAGACAGGAGTCGATGATGCAGCCTGGCATAGTGGGATTGAGGCTCTGGGGCTTGAAGGGTCTTTCGGGAGGCTCCGGGCTTATGGGAGAGGGGGGCGGATCGGGCTGGGTTTTAAGGTTCGGCAGTTTGGGGAGGGTGCGGGCACACAGGGCACTCGACAGGCACTCCTACGACCAGGGGGCCGAAGGGGGTTAGGGCAGCCCTGAATCGACAGGGGGGCGAGGCAACCGTAAGGGCGGGGAGGGTAAACCCAGAGCGCAGCAGCCGTACTTTAAAGCAAGCACCTTCTCGAGCGGCCGTGTGTGCTGAAAGTGCTCAGTTGTTTGGAAACGCTAACCCAACCCGGCCTATGCCTAGGATATATGGGCTGCGACCCCTAGCCTATATGTAACAAACCCCGCACACACGACAGAAACTCACCCCTCGTGTCAATGTGAAACATCGGATGGCGTGTGAGCTGCTGCGTTCCCATGTTCCGTCTCAGTCATGAATATGAACCCGAAGAAATCATCGACCCTCTTCTTGTCGTCGTCTTTCTGCCTGTCATCTTCCTTTTTCTTGTCGTCGTCTTTCTTCACGGACTCATCGTCCTTGTTCTTGACATCCTCCAAAAGCCGGTAAAACTGAGCCACCTGATACTCCAGCACCCCCAATGAAGCCTCCACGGCACACAATCTGGCCTCAATCTGGCTGTCCTTGCTGGCCTTGTCCTTCTTCTCGTCATCATCTTTCTTCCTGTTATCGTCCTTCCTCCTCTTCTTTGGGGGACTCTCGGAGGGATCATCGCTGTCATCGTCCTTCTTCTTATTGTCATCATCTGGGTCGGTGTCATCGTCCTTCTTCTTGTCGTCGTCTTTCTTCGTGTCACCCCCGTCATCGGAGCCCGTTGGCGTCACGGGGACTCCCGTGTCCGTGACGTGGACAGCGACAGCCGTCGCACGGAGCTTGGTGCTCCCACATCCCGGGCTCTCTGCAGCCTTGATCATCTCCGACACTGACATCCCTTCACCGATTCCCATAAGGCACGACTCCTCGCCATCGACGATCTGCCAGACCTCGACTTTGCCTTCAGCCTCTCGCAATGGTCCACTATGCCAGCGCTCCTCCATAGCCACGGCAGAATCTCTTGGAGACGAGTGCATTGTCTTGGCCCTCCATCGCTAAAACCTTTCTATAAGGCTGATTCTGCAAAGCACTGCGAGTCTGCCTGCATTCTCGATCATGCATTACAGCTTGCCCTTGCAACATGACTTGGAACGGAGCTTGATGCCTGCGGCTGCCGGCACTCTGTGCAGCACAACTCGAAATGCCAGCTCCAGACTAACTGCAAGAAAAACAGCCTGCCTCTGGCCAGTGTGCATGGTAAAAGCCTTGCATGCATGGAGCCTACGGGATTGGCAGACAGTGCCAATCAGATCCCTCTTTTGCCCTCACTCGCAAGCGTGCCGTGCATCCGGGACGGCAATCACAGCCACACCGTGCCGAAGAAGTGAGGCTTCGGCATCAACGATACTTGATGGCTCTATGATGCAGGCACCTTAATGAATAGTACTAACAATAAAGATGATGAAAATAATAAAAAGAAGAAGAACAGGTGGCCATCCATTGAAGCATGTGCTGAGCAAACTTCGTACTCAGCTTTGCTCCACTGCAATGACAGAAATGCAGACTGCTGATTTCAGACTGCTGATTTCAGACTGCTGATTTCAGACGAAGCTGATTTCAGACTGCTGGTTTCAGACTGCTGATTTCAGACTGCTGATCTCAGAATTCGGGGCGAAGCTTAGCTGGCGAGGCTTTCCATCATTTTCGCGAAGCAGCAGCTGGGGTCAAAAGTCATCTCCACCCCAAGCGACCACAGTTCCATCGGCCAACACAGCAGCAAATCCGCCTTCGTCAGCACAAGCTTGGATATGCTGCACATTCTGCAGCTGATCCTGCGAGGCACAGCGCGGGTTGCCAGCAGTAGTCCAAACCTGCAAAGAACCGTCTTCAAGAATGGCAGCAATGGCACGATCAGTGGCTTGAATCTGCTTCACTTTCTTCCTGGCCTCGAGCTCGTCGTTCATCTTGAACCCCCAAGGAAAGGGAGCACCATCAGACAGTGCGACAAAGCCAGACGGGTAACCTGCAATGCTATCGACTCCGGACAACTCTAGGCGGTTGCTGCATCCACCGTGTCGCGAAGCTCCCCACGTCGTGACTGATCCATCAAAATGTATGGCTGCAAAAGCAGCAAATGAGGCTTGGATCTCACGCACATTCGTAAGCTTGTACTGCACACTGCCGCTGTCGCCTCCAAACCCTCGATCGCCCCAAGCGACAACGGATCTGTCCGCCAGAATGGCAGCAAAGGCCCCGCTGGAAGCTTGGATGCATTGCACATTTTTCAGCTGATCTTGCACATCGCTGCAGTCGCCGCCGGTGTCCACATTGCCCCAGGTAACAACAGATCCATCGTCAAGAATAGCTGCATAGGCTTCCATCGTGCTTTGGAGATCCCTGACGTTCTTCAGCTGATGCTGCACGGCGGTGTTGTCGCCGCCTTGGCCCACATAGCCCCAGGCGACGACAGAGCCATCTCCAAGGATGGCAGCAAAACCGGTCTCGGTAGCTTGGATCTTCTGCACATTCCGAAGTTGGGCCTGCACGGCACTGCTGTCCCCACCATCCTGGACAGAGCCCCAAGTCACAACAGAACCGTCAGCAGTAATGGCTGCAAACGCCACGTGGTTAGCTTGAATGCATTGCACATTCTTCAGCTGGTCCCGAACAGCGCTGCTGTCACCACCGAAGTCACGGTCTCCCCAAGTCACGACAGTGCCATCACCGCGAATGGCTGCAAAAGCCCGTTCAGTGGCTTGCACATGCTGAACGTTGACAAGTTGATCCTGCACAGCCGTCGAATCCCCGCCATACTCACGATGGCCATAGCAAGCGACGGAACTGTCACCCAGAATGGCAGCAAAAGCTCTTTCGGTGCTCTGAATGGCTGTCTGGGAAATATGTAAGGTCAGTACATCACCGTTCTGAAGTTTGGCTCGCTTGGCCAACGCACCAGTAGTGTCAATCAGCCTGCCGGTTCGTACTCCAAGTGCCGTCTGTGCACGCTTCTTCACTGATTCCAACGACTCGTCCTGCCCAACTGCAACCGTGGTGGCCCTGCCACTCAAAAGTGCAATCTGAACAGTAGACTCAGCAGAGGTATCCATGCCGCCAAACTAAAACCTAAAGAATCGATGGGCCATGTTTTCAGGCTTTGCTTGGTTCAATCATGATGGTTCAATCATGATGACTTCACTTACTCCCCCAATAATCCACATGCACAAATGAAAGGGCACACAACTGAGGAGGCTTTCTGCAATCCCACCTTCTTGATGTGGAGGTCAATATACATGACTGCTCAATGCACAAACTCTGATGGACATGCTCAAACTGATTGCAGCAACCGTACAAAAACAAATGAAAACATGGTCAAACCTGCACACCTGCCTTGTTCGATCCCGACTCTTCCCGATCAGCACAGCAGCAAATTGTCTAATGAAATCTACGCTTCTTCGTCGCGTGCTCACTGCGGTCATTGACCTGATGGTAATAGCATCGACAATGATTGTGACCTTCGTCTGCTCGAGCACATACGCGGCCACAGTTCGGGTAAGAGCACATTCCCGAGCATGGTGACCACCTTTGCTGATACTCCGGGGATTCACGTAGAATTTCGACGATGCGAAGCATCACGCGGATAAGGTCTTGCGGATGAACATCACTGGTGCGTAAAGCCGCAAGGGCATCGGCAGCTGTCGTTTGTACAACATCCTCCAAATAGTCATCTCTGGCTCGCCTCGAGCCCGGTTCATAACGAAGAGTACGACGAGCACTGGACGACATGATTGGTCACTGAGACGTTTATAATAAGCTTGAGCACTGCAAATGCTGATTTCAGACTGCTGATTTCAGACGAAGCTGATTTCAGACTGCTGATTTCAAACTAAGCTCACGAGCCGAGAAAGAAAAGGTTGCTCTCTGACAACTTGAGTTCCCATAACGCTGATTTCAGACTTGAAAGTCAACAAAGGTCAGGACCTGGGGGAGGGTACGGGGCAGTCAGTGGGGGCGGTCTGGGATGCAAGGGCACGGAAGCACACAATGCACACAAACACAGACAGGCAAAAAGAACCCCACAGCCCCCAACATCCGAAAAACCCCAAAACGCCCTAAACCAACACCATCTTGAACCGCCAAAGCCCCAGACCCTCAACACCCTTCGACTGTTGAATGCTGCTTCCTCGAAATCCGGGCCTCCGTGACCGAGTAGTTCGTCACATCTGGACTGGCATCGGACACAAACACACACAATGAAACTTTGAATTGTGCGTCTCACTGCGCCGACGTGAATTAGGACTATCGCAGCAAAAGAATGCGACACCGAACCCCAGCTGACGATTGCTTGAATCCCAATGACAGGAAGAGCCGACATCGAAGAATGCCAATGCACCTGCACCTTTTGGCTTCATCAGTGTCGCCTCAAGTGAATGCATACTAATTGCAACCCGCACAAATCGATAGCCAGTGTTTTGACATAATTGTGTTAACAGAACTGACAAGTGTCATGCCTGCCTTACTCAAATTTGCCACTGCCCTGCTGCATGCTCGCAATCGGATTCAAGCTCCCAGCCGAATCGCAGACTCCAAAGCCACACTCGCCTGGTTTAACAGGAAATCCCAGGATGCTAGCTGGACGAACCCTACCGAAAAGTTCACAGTTCGCCCTGCCTCTCACAAGCCATTGGCGCAACGGCTCGAGCAATGCATCACAGTTTTCAGAACCCTTGCTTGCAAGGCAATGGATTGGAATCGGTTTGTAGTCTGGGAAGCTTTGCAATCCTGCTGCTTGAATTCGCTTATATTGCCGTGTTGCAACTGACAGCCAAAAGTCGGCTTGGTTAATCCGCCAGCCAGCATGCACCCATTGAGCCAGCTAGCAAATCTGACATAGCCCGTTAAAGGCAGCCAATGCGTACAAGGACTTTGAAACAACCCACCCAAAATAACAACCGGAATCACTGAACTTGCCTCATTCGTGCTGGCCCTCCCCGTTGATCCCAACTGCAACCTTAGCCTCCAAAACCGCCCGGCTGGGTTTTGAGTTTAAGGTTTTGCCGTAAAACACCTAAGCCTTATACCCCTGGCCCTAAAGCCAAAGAATTCATTAAGCCCTGCCCAAGTACCCTGGCCCAAACCCTAAACCACAAAAAGATTCAAACTTGTGCGTTTCTTCTTGGCTTCGTCCTCTAGGCGACGGGATTAACCCTAACTAATAATAATAATACCATGCAGGAGCCTGCTGTTGCTGAAGCTGGATCTGCATCTGCCAAAGGGTAGAACTCTGATCTCCAGAAACTGTTTTGAAAGCAGGCAGGCCCCTTGCCTGTGCCTTCTCTTTGGCTGCCTGCCAGCAGCAAATCCCCACAGAGTGCACAACAACTATTGTGGTTTTGTCTTTCCAAAACCAGGTGATTGTGGCATGGCCCATGCTTGCCTCCAAGATGACTCTCTCCTCCTCGGCTTTCTTCTTCTGCGATTAAAGATCGAGGATGATGTCGGGTTTGTTTGCTACCCTGCATCATGGCTGAGGGGTCTGCTTATTATGTAGAAGATTCACAGGTCTAGACGAGAGCATGATGCCGGGTTTATTCACTGGGGTACAACTTACCGCGACACCAAGGGTTCGGTCGGGACTCGCGTTCTGCTCGTCGGCTGTGGTCTATGAACATACATACAGACCGAGGAGGACGACAACGCTCATCATGGCTTCAACACTTCGAGGGGGGGGGCAACTTACATTCATGGGATGGCTTTGGAATTAGGATAGAACCGAGTTTATTCACTGGAGGACAACTTACCGCGACACCAAGGGTTCGGTCGGGACTTACGTTCTGCTCGTCGGCTGTGGTCTATGAACATACATACAGGCCATCATGGCTTCAACACTTCGAGAGCGACTTACATTCATAGGATTGCTTTGGACTTAGGTCACAGTACGGAGCCAGCAGTACCTGCAAATCCTGGCTTGGAACCTCCGAGGGCTTCATGTTGACGAGAGTCGAGAAAGGACTCGGATGGAAGAACGAGTAAGCAGGCAAGCGGCAGCCTAGGGAAACCGCATGCAATCTGCTTTCCAATGCGATTCCACTGCGGGTTAAGGTTCTTAGGGACCTAAACCCAACCGCGATGAGCGTGCGGCAGCATCTGTGCACCTGGGCCGCACTAGGGCGAGCACTAAAAACGCCTTTCCGACACCCCTTTAAGATGCAGCACTAGTAGGGAGCAGTGATTCCAGCAGCAATGCAATGAAGCAACAAAGGGAAGAAGAGGAAGAACGAGCCTTGAGCTTCAGGTCGACACGCTCATCGTCTTTCTCCGTGAGTAGGAGGAGAGGCGTGAAAGGATTGGCCCGTGGGTACGTGGCGCCGGTCCTTGCGTCTTGCGCCTCGGCCCGGGCCAAGCGTCGTAGCAGTCAGGCATCGTGGTAGAAGAAGTCGTGAAGACGGCCCTTCAGATTCAAGCGCCCACAGTCATGGCCACATCTTCCATATCTTGTCGGCCATAATGTCGCGCATGCCCCGCTTCATGGCCTTCTGTCTGTCTGAGTTGTCGGATCACAAGACCCTGTTGCGGCACTCCGTCTCTGAGCAAGCCGACTCCGCGCTCCATCGCTTTGTCTGGTAGTAGGGTAAATGAGTCTGAACACCCGTCCGAATTAAAGGCCTCATTTAGGTAACTTATAGTCCGGTCAGTCTTACCAGCCACTACAAGCTGCGTGGATTCTTGCAAAGCCTTGCTTGCTGCGTCTGCAGGGATTCTCTGCACGGGCCCAATAGATTCGCTTATAATTATAGACATAGAAGACCTCCAAAATTAACAGTTTCGGGATAAAGTTTTTGTACTTTCGGGTGTCCTTTGGGATATCTGGAAGGGATGCTTACTGAATGATCCGAATGCCACCCGACGTTTTGGGAATTAGGGTCTACCTTAAGCCCTACGAGCCTTAATCCGAAATAAACCTAAACCCTCAACCCAGAACCTTTGCCTCCTGCTCTTCTTCTTGTCTTGGGGGTGGTGCTGGGTTCCAGTCAAACAAGGGTTCAAGGTTGATAGTCTTTGATTTCAAGCCTTTGTCCGGCCTCTTCGAGCTGCTTCTGCTTCTCAGCTTCGGCTCTGGCCTTCAATTTTTCAAGATTCTTGGACATTACACAAAGAGCAGGGCTTCATGAGTCTCAACACTGCTTCAAACCTTCGTCGAGCCTCTTCGAGTTGCTTCTGCTTTTCAGCTTCGGCTGCGGCCTTCAATTTTTCAAGATTCTTGGACATTACACAAAGGGCAGGGCTTCATGAGTCTCAACACTGCTTCAAACCTTCGTCGAGCCTCTTCGAGTTGCTTCTGCTTTTCAGCTTTGGCTGCGGCCTTCAATTTTTCAAGATTCTTGGACATTACACAAAGAGCAAGGCTTCATGAGTCTAATGGGGGTTCAAGGCTTATGCAGTTCTTCAAACCGTCGTCCAGCCTCTTCGACTTGCTTCTGCTTCTCAACTTCGGTTGCGGCCTTCAATTGTTCAAGACTCTTGTGCATGCAGACAGAAAAAAAGGATGCACCTGCCCTGGCACCGATGCCGATGCCTGGTGACCTTGTGACTGTTTT
>CAJNDT010001388.1:0-59650 GCA_905221615.1 Symbiodinium sp. CCMP2592
TCCTTTGCACTCCTCCACTTGGACTTCTCTCCGCCCTTTTCCGAGGGCCCTTTGGACTTCAGCTGCTTAAGTGTGGTTGGGTTGTTGGGGTTTGGTGGTGTTTTGGCGAACGCAGATGTGTATGTCCCTGCCCCTGCTGCAAGGATGACACGCTTGACTCCGCAGGTGCATGGCCCCTGCAGCAATGAAGACAGTCAGGCACGTACAGAAGACGTTTTTTAAATCGAGAAGTGTACCAAGTTAGATCTTATTCGCTTTCGCTTCTGCTGCTAAAACAGTTGGCTGGCCCTCGTACTCGAGTAGTTTTTCAGGGTTCAGGGTTCAGGGTTTAGGGCCTAGGGTTAGGGGTTTAGGGTTTAGGGTTTAGGGTTTAGGGTTCAGGGTTCAGGGTTTAGGGTTTAGGGGTTTAGGGGTTCATGGTTCAGGGTTTAGGGGTTCATGGTTTAGGGTTTCGGGGGTTCAGCAGCAGACATCTATGGATTCCTTTCAATCAGCTGGCATGTTCTGTTCGGAGGACCCTGGAGTGCCTGAGCGAAGAGGTGCGAAGTTGAGATTTAGGGTTTATGGTTTTAGGGTTTGCGCGTTCAGGGTTTCGGGTTTAGGCAGATGCCGTAGTACCAAAAACAGCTCGCCTGGCCTGCAATGCCAGACCCTCTCGTCCAGAGATCTCATTGACGTGAAGCATGGTGCCCTCGCCTCGGAGGCTTTTTGTATGCCAGTCTTCCCTTTTTTAATATGTAACAGTATGTACACACACATATAACATATGTGTTATATCACACATAATCAATAATATAGATATGTAATGTAATATATATATATATATATAGGCATTATGTATATATACATATCCATATCTACATATATATATATATATACACACACATTTTGTAACATATAGCATAGAGTATTTGTTATATAGTGGAAATTTACAGTATATAGCAATACATCATTCAATATATGTAGTTTGTAGTATATAACATTCAGTATACATGATATGTATACATATATATGTACATGTTTTATGAGGTATACCAATTAGCATACAAGATGTAACATCTGGTATATATTCTACGTTTTTATATATACACTAAAAACAGATAATTCATGTTATACATTATATGATACATGGTATATAACATATAACGTACAATATCTAATATACACTATTTAGTATAAAACATATGGCATATGATACAGAATATACACTACTTAAGATGAAAGATACAATCCATAAATATCATTTCCTCACTGTACAACATATTTTGAAGATGTAATTCTCATGTATACCACAAAATCTATGCCTTGCTGTCGTCTGTCGGCCTAGGTCTCCCACGTGCTTTTGAACGGATGGAAGCTTGACCTGGGAGCGCGATTTTCTCAGGAAGTCCCGAAAGTCTAGAACTCTTTGCGATGCAAGTGACAGTGATAGCTTTAGATAGGTTTGAAACAGGCAAGCCTGAGATGCAACCAGAAGCCAGAACTGCGCAGCACGTTCAGGTTGGTGGTGCTGTCCAACTCATGTCGAGCGCACGGTGGAGCTTATCGCAAGATTCCTGGAGCGCCGTCGCAAAAGTAGCTTGATCTGCGTTGGAGCTGCGATGGTGCTGCCCTGGTGAACGTTTCTGGTCTTGAAGTGCAGTCGAGGCTTGCACCGGCCAGTCTTTGAGCTCGTAGCCCTTCTCGATGCGTCGCGCAAACGCGGCCATGTGCGCTCCCTGAGTCTCACAGATCCGTGTGTGTGGACGGAACAGCATCTGAGCAATGGTTGATAACATCCGATACCCCTCTTTTCCGAGTCTGGCATTGCGGCGGAGTACATCGGCATCACTGACCTCGGACCTATGCCAACCTGCCGGGCAGCAGATTTCTTTCAGAGGTGTTGAATTTCTGGTGTGCCATTTGATGCCCCTGGGCAACAGCCGATAGTCAACATTGAGGTGATGCTGTGGAGATGTCCAACATGTGTGTTCCAGGACAACCCTGCACGTTTCCGGATGATCCTAAACCTAAACCTCGCCGTTTTCAACATTGTGAATTGACAGGCGCCGCTCGGGATCGCGCTAGCGCTGAGGCGGTCGGGAGTGCTGAAGCCAGGGGCAGCCTCAGACTACAGTAGCAGGGGCCAAGCACCTTTCCTCCTGTAAAAAATACAATATATCTAGCTCATTTTTACAGTATATTATGTGCCAGTATATTTTGTGGACCCTCCGACGATGACCGCAGGCGCTTTGGGCTCGCTTGGCCAAATCTGGCATTGCCCGGATGCCATCTGCGCGAGAGGTGGCCCAGCACTCAGCTTTCTTGAGCATAAGCTGTGCCACAGCATGTCAATTCGAAAGTTCCGTTTCCATCAACTTCGGGTGTTTGTTGTGCCGCTCAGGAAGCTCCGGTGGTGTACCGTCTGCAGCATCCACGGGGGTCTTGTGTCTTAACGAGTGCACCAATCAACCGTCTCGCAACGCACTTGCGACTTGTTTTTTTTCCCCGAGGTGGGATATCCGGCACCACTATGGACACTCCGCTCACATCGGCTTGCGGCTAGAAAAGATCGACTTTAGTTGGACACTGCAGGTTCGAAGTTGTGCTCAGGCGTCAGCTACACTCATCTCATCATGAAGCTAAGCTGTTGCTTGGAAATATGCCTAGGTCAAAGATGTACAATGAAATGCGGCTTGCCTGCGAGGCACAACCGGAGATCGCGGCTTTTCTTTCTCTCTTGGTCTGGTAAATCCGTAACCCTTAACCCCAAACCCTAAACCCTAAACCGTTGCAGGTTGGGAAGAAGCGAGCGCCAGTGCCGAACGACAGTTCGGGCCTTGGAAGAACTCAGACGAAGTATCAATTCACGCCGAAGCCTGTTTAGGGTTTAGGGTTTGGGTTGTATGTGATACAATGATACAAAGAAAAAGCACAATGAAGCGTTTTCTCATTGACATACATATATACATACACACGCACATACATGTAAATCCTGTTCAAGAAAGCACATCCATCCATTCGTGCACACAGCATAGGTTCATAAACACATACATGCGTATTGCATGCACGCACTGCATACATACGCAGACATGTCTGCGTCTACAAAAGCGACAATGACAAGCCAGTAGACATGGTTGCACACGAGCCCGGCATCGTTATGTCAGATTCGTAAACTCGTTGTTATTGTTTGCAGGTCCAGTCTGGTGCGACAACAGGACACAACTCTGCGAGAGGACCATGGGCGGGACGCGGTAGGGCCGATAATGTCCGAGAGTTGCGGGTGTGTGTCTGGGTATGGCTTGGGCTTTAGATTCGATCTGGTTTGGGAGTTGCGTGGCCCATGACTCGCGAATCAGATGCGCGAAGGACATCCTGCCGCCATTGGCCAGCCTGGCATGTTTTTGAAGAGTCACCCCAGGTCGTAGACATCCATAAATCCGAATCCTTCCGAGCCTTGAAACCCAAGAAGTTATTTCATCCCCAGACCTCTTAACCCTAAAGCCTAAATCCCCAGACCCTTTTCACCTTAAACCCCAGAAGCCCTTAGGTCTCCAAACTCAGAGCTCTTTTTTTTTTTTTGGGGGGGGGTTTGACAGGTGGCATGAGGTGCATCCGCTGAAGGCGATGCCCCCGCCATGGGTGGACGACCGCATCGAGCGACCGCCCTCGCGGAGTTTCGAGTTTGGGTTTTTGCAGGTTTAGGGTTTTGGAGTTTAGGGTTTAGGGTTTTGGGGTTTAGGGTTTAGGGTTTTGGGGTTTAGGGTTTTGGGGTTTAGGGTTTTGGGGTTTAGGGTTTAGGTTTGCCGAGGGGTTGTTACAACGTGAGGGGGTTCATGGTTTTGGGTTGGAGGCTTCGAATTGGAAGTCGGGCCGTTCTTACTGCGTGCTGCCTCGAGTGCGTGCTGCCTGGACTGGTGCTGTCTCGCCTGACGTGACGATCGAGACAGCATGCACAAACTGCGGCAGCCCGCAATCGGGGCAGATAGGCTAGGGAAAGCCTTCATTTTCAAGGCTTAGCTGTTGAACCTGTGGTTCTTCTTCTTCCTGCATGCTTTAGTTGGTTTCGAGCTTAAGTTTTCCAGGCGTTTGTAGCATGTGGTTTGGAGTTTCCGTGCCTTAGTTTTGTCAGGCTTGAGGAATATAACCCAAAACCCTAACCTTGAACCCTAAACCCTGAAACACTAAACCCTAGGCCTTATAGCCTAAACCCTAAACAGGGAGATTTTTCTTGAAATCCTCCTGTCACTCCAGGTACGACCAGCTAAGAAACCTCTGCACGGCGATTGAGAGGCCCAGGATCAACAACGAGGTCGGGTCTCTCCGCGTGGACTTAGGGCTTAGGGCTTGGGGCTTAGGGTTTAGGGCTTACGGCTTAGGGTTTAGGGCTTCGGGTCTACAGTTTAGGGCTTAGGGTGTAGGGCTTTGGGTTCTTTCGGGTTTTGAGTTCTTTCGAGTTTAGGGTTCTGTAGGGTTTAGGGCTCTACAGGGTTTAGGGTTCGAAAGGGTTTAGGGTTTGGGATTTCCAGTTTAAGGTTTAGGGTTGGGGCTTGCTTTTTGTTCTGACTTGCCTTTGCTTCGTCAGCGGAGGACCTCGATCGTTACCAGAAAACCACAGAGGCGCGCGGAAGAGTGGCCGAGTAGCCTCTTTGCAGAATCTCTGTTGCAAGGGAAAGCGGCATGTCAGCTTGGAAATGCCTAGCTTGCCATCGCCGTTGGATCTTGCTTCTGCGAGGCCCACGCCCTGCACCTTCGCGACGAATTCTGCAGGCAGCGACACGTCTCTGATGATCTCGCGGTCGGCAGTGGAGTTGCAGGATTTGCAAACGGAATGTCATGTCTCCGTAGTTTAGCTCCTGCACCAGCCTCCTCCTACTCCGCCCTCCCATGTCCGGCCGGCTATGACCAAGTTTTGACTATGCAGTTCCGAAGGAACCCAACAAGATGTTGATCAAGGGCGGTGTCGATTGAGTGGTCATGTAATATTATAATATAGGGGCCGCCGTTTTAATGCCCAAGACTGTTTTGAGTGCTCCTTATTATATTCATAGTATAATGGGCCGCCACACCCTGTTTCAAGTATTAAGGCACCTATATTATGGGCCTTATGGGATCTACTTGTAGCAGCAGCCTTCAGAAGTTTAGCACAGGAGCGGCAGCTGGACCCTAGCCCTGAACACAGACCCTAAACCCCTAAACCCTACAGCCGTAAATCCGACACCCCTAAAGCCCTAAACCCCTGAACCACGACTGCGAGGCCGAAGTGGGTTGATGGATACTGTGAGCCAAAGACGCCGCCACGAGTACATGCACGGTGCACCCTGCAGGCGCAGAGTTCGATGAAAAATCATGTCACTTGTTTCGGAGGCCTCAAAAGGTGGTAGGAAGGTAGGTAGGATGAAGGATCCCTTAGATAAGGACTCTTTCTTGAGAATATCCCACCTACCTTCATCCCACCTTCGGAGCCCTTCGACTGTCTGGCCTGGAGTTGCATGACGTCGTGTGTTCGACAGGATGGACAATTCTGCAAAAGGGGCCTTGTGAAAACCGACTCCGCCAGATTCTCAGTGCTCACTTAGGGTATGCTGGCCCTCAGATCACGATCTGTCTCAGGATGCCGATATTACCTCGGAGTGGAGCGACGCCTTCAAGGCTCAATCCGCTTCAGCTGTCATAAGAAAGGTCTGGGCGAAAGGGAGATACAGTGGCTGAGTCTGATAAGCCAGTCGGCCGATCAGTAAATGTGCAGCCAACCATCACGGTTCTAAGTACGGGTGACCTGCATTACATTTACATTGCCATATCGTGCCAGCACAGAGTGTTTCGTGGTTCGTCGAGGCTGTTGGAGATTTTACTATATAACAAAAATTATATACTAGACTTCGTGAGATGTTTTACTGTCTTCACGGATTATGCATACCTGAGTTGGCGCAATGGAGGAAATCCTTCCGTGGATCAGAAAATCCTACTAGCGGCAGGAGACTACGAGCATACCAACCCGCCAGCTCGTCAAGAGAACTCCAGCACGACTGCTCGCTCAGTGCTTGAAGAGCAGTCCCGGAGCATTCCTTGGAACAGAGGCGGCTTTTAGATCTCGATCCGGAGCACCAAAAACGTAGGATCCCGCGACGACTTCCCGACAGCAACTGGCACGCTCTCATTGATGATACCACCAGATGCGCATGGGACTGGCGACAGACGGCCCCATGACCACTCGTCAGGAACACGCGGTGGGAGCGAGGCTGAATTTCATTATTTTGTGCTGTGCTACGGCTAGAGCTGCAGAAAGCTGTGGAGCCCGGCGAGGGGCTGCTGCGAGAACGCACATATTCCAACCTCTTCAACGCAAAGCCTCCAGGTGTTGACACACATTTTGGGGATCTTTCCTACCCATTGGTCCTGAGATGTATTTTGGTTGTTCATCAGAAGATGCAGAACATCAGACTGCACAAAGCCTTCTCGTACTTCGGGGCTGCATTGCATCCACATGACAGTCACAAGCATTTTTGATGCAGCTAACAGAGTAACATTTTCGTACAGCTGCGTGACAACTGCTAATTATGAAATCTAGGTCCACCCTACAAGAATCGAATGTCTGTGATTATGGATGATATCTTGGGATCCGCTTCCTGCCTTGAGTGTGTCACACTGGCAGGAACCGCCCGTCCAGGCACTGGGCTCATTTTGCAGTTCGGATGTTGTGTCTGGAGCAACGGCGTTCATTGGAACGATGGGGAAAGGTCTTGACACAATGTGAGCTGGTTTTTAGTTAGACATTTCGCACGGCCATGTCGCAGCATGTTCTGGATTTCTCTGTGGACAAAGGTGGGGCTCATGCCGTGGATTCTGACTTCACATCTGCTGAGCTGTTCCGACAGACAAAGAGAGCTCCGCAAGTTTCTGTGAGCAAAAGAGTCATCGCCGACATGCCGGCCTGCTTGGTATGTATGTCTTGAGATGCTGTGCTGTGCATGCCTTCAATCGCTAGACATGGGGCTGCAACAGGCATAGGAGCAGTTGTACTTCGAATGCAGTGCTTCTTGCCGCAGTATTCCGGCCCATCGATCTTCGATCTGGACCGGGTACTCCTGGTGGTCTGATAGAATGTGCCATCCCAAGTCTTCTGAGGCCTCAGTCGGCTTCCTGCTCACTTCTGTGTTTTCGGCCCATGGTAGCTCTCAGCAGTATGGCCACGCCCTACGAGACCCTTATAAAGCCTTCATAGTCGCCCTTCCAGAACCCTTGTAGTAACTTTCGAAGACGCGAAATTTTTTCCCCCATAGAATCCTTCTGGAGCCCGAACAGTAGCCCCGCCTCGCTCTGTGTGCGCACCACCCCCCTCAAGCTCGGAGCGGAGAACACCGTCATTGGCTTTCCAGGGACAGCATTACACCTCTCAAGCCTCTCAAGATACTCATGAATAAGATCCTCTTAAGTCCAAGAAACCCCAAACCCTGAAACCCTAAAACAAGAGAGCACGAACGTATACCTTGATCGCGCAAAGGAAGTCCTTCTTGGCCTTGCTTGCTCTCGCTGCAGGCAGCAGCGATCCGCATGCAGCTTTCCCATTTCCTTGCAGGGGCGTGTAAGCATGCCGTGAAGTTCTCAAAGTCCCGCGCAGTTCTGCCGGAAGCTGATGGACATCTCGGCTTTCTGGACCGCAGCAGCAAGCTCACCAGGCTGGGAGTGTATGTTTCAGAGTTTCGGTGGGGGAGCTCGGGAGTTGCATTTCAACTTCTCATCGCGCAATCTTGCTGCTGCAATCTGTGCACAGGGAGGTAGCAGAGCCTGCTCCGCCGACTCCAGATGCAGGGCCGCAGGCACCGTGAAAGAGCGCTTCGAACGGTTTACACTTCTGAGTCTGCCGAGGCTTTACCGCCGAAGCCGTGGTTTGGCGCGCAGGCGCGGCAAAGCGTCGCTGACGCAGTGACGCAGTGTGTGTCGGGCAAGCTACTTCACTAGGAATACGTGCTCTTCGTCATCGCACCTGGCTCCGTCTGGCCCCGGTGTTGAGGGTTGTTGGCCCCGAGGCAGAATAAAGGCATCAAGTCTGCTTTCGCTCAGGCCTTTGTGGCACTGGCCTTCGTTGTCTTCCTGCGTCACTTCGAGGCCGGGAGCAAAGACTAGGACGAAGGACTCAAAACGGGGCCAAGGGTTGGTTCTTGCCCATCTATGCATCTATGGCATACTGGGAGGAGCTTCATGGTGCCAGCCTGGCTTGTGTCGTAACGGAGCGGACACTTCCAAGTTAGGAATCAGACTTCTTTGGGCCCGGGATGATGCAGAATCGAACTACGACCACGGACATGCAGGATCTTTCGCAGAGGCTATTGCTCTGAATTCAAGATGTACCGTGGTTGGCAGCTAGCGCTGTGTGCATCTTGCAGGATGCAGCATTTTAAAGCCGATGTAAGGCAATCACCAACCGAGGGGCCTGCCGTCCAGGCCCAACCCATGCGCTGAAAAGAGATACATCGGGCTTCGAGTCTGGAATGAAGGCTGTGCAGTGCGATACCATCTTGTTGGGACAGCTGCTGAGAGAAAGGAACAAATTGTGTCTCTCCGTAACTCCACAACGGCTTCGGCTTGCCGATGGGGGAGACGGGAGACGGTACGCTGCCCAAAGCGACGTCTGCAAGCATCAACGTCCGACGCGTGTGTCTGCGGCTCCGACGTCGCACATCCTTGACTGAGAGATCTGGTGTGAGAGCATCCTGCACCTCCATGGGTCCGAAGGCATGTTACTATCACATGATATATGATTAGATATTATGTGTTAGTCTATTGTATTTACTATCATCTACTGTATTATTATATTGTACAATACTATATACGGTTTATGAACCCACTGTTTGGCAGTTGAAACCTTCCACCTGCAAGTCTTCGTGAGGCGAGGCAGACACCGAGTGGCGAGGACGGAGGAGACCTTGAGGTGCACTGCTTAGAGGATCATGGGACTTAGTAACTAGGGCTAGGGTTCCTTTAAAGGGGCTCCTATTAAGGGATCTATACAGGTTACTATTAAGGGTTCTGTAAGGGTTTTGGGGGTACTTAGAGGATCATGGGACTTAGTAACTAGGGTTATAAGTAAGGTATCTATGCTTATAACCCCAATTAAGGTACTTATAACCTTACTTACTGAGTCCCATGATCCTTTAAGTGGTGGCGGCTCGTTTGCTTGGGACGGTCGACACAGGCGCCTTGACATTCCTGAGGTTGTTGACCGCGAGCCGGAAGGACTTGATGAGGACCCGGTGAGGTTATGTTCCAATTTTCAGACATGTCCGACTACCGAAATAATTTCCACTATTAGTCAAGATCAATCAAATTCTTGCTGCAGAAGACTGATACCAAACACGGACATGCGGCTCTGACATGTATCATGATTGTATGGTGCATGAGTGCACCACAGCACAAAGATAGCAGAATCTGATTTTCCACGAAGCATGCCGCCGGTTGCGTACTCACCAAAACGATTCAGCATTTGCGTTTGGCTTCGACTGCCGGGGGCAATCGCATATTCGCGCAGATGCACGCATGCATGAGAGCTTCAGTTGGCCCTTAACTTGGGCTTCGTCAATTGTTGCCTACTGCTTGCCTAGAGTCAGAGTGCGAGAGGACGTGTATGGTGCCGGGATTGCCGCCTTGGTGCGTGACTCCTACAGCATGATCGATGGCAAGGCCGGGCAGCTGCCTACTACCCGTGAGCGAAGAGGGAACTCTCAGAATGCGTTCCTTCGTGGCAGCGGCAAGTGCACAGACTGCACGACTGCGCATGCTGCACAGATTTTGGTTAAGAAGTTTATTAAGGAAGTGGCAAAGTGGCCTCGGGCTGTCGGAAGTCGGGACCAGAAATGAGCTTTGCCAGGGCGATTTTATCCTCCGGTGTTCACGCTTGGCCAGCAGCTTCCTGCTTATGGCATTCGTGGCTCGGCTGGGAAAGCTTCACACAGGGCTCCGCAGATAAGGGTGATCAGCGTATGACTGCAGATGCGGCATGCTGCCATGATCCTCAATTCAGTTCCCTTTATGCTGACAGATTTCCGGATTGCTGTATCAAGCCCTTCTGGGTGTGCCAACTGATAGCAGATGTCGTCAGATGTCTCAACCAAGGTGGTGTTCTTGCAGATTTACTTGATCAAGCAAATGCAGGCCGATCGTTGTCGTTGCAAATGAACTCTTGAAAATAGCCTCTCTGTCACGTACACATTGCGTACTCATTGTTGCAGGGCTCTGTTTGCAAAGGCCCTGGTGGCCAGTCGAGCCGTCACAGAGATCCGCAGTATCTACGGCAGGCCTGACAGCTGTAAGGCTCACATGCATGCGTTAAAACACCCATGATGTTGAATCAATAGCTGGCACGCGTGTCTTTGAGTCTAGAGACGTCAAGAGCAGCATCTACTTCTATTCTCTTGGCAGGTTTAGGGGTGCCGTCGGGTTATCTGGTCGCACACCAGCAGACCGACCAACAGATTCCTCGCGGGGCGTATGTACAACTTCGTGCACCTTGTAAGCTGCACCCGTTTGCTGGCTCTCCCGCTACCTCAGCGCTATTCATCACTACTGATGAGGTTGCATGCATGTCGATGCGTGTTGCATCCCATTACCGTTGTGGGTCCTGGGTGCCTCGCAGATACCCTGAGGCCTGCTCCTCTCTTGTCACTCGCTCCTTTCCTCAGCTTTCTTCTGACCGGTTAAGTGTGATGTCTTGCTGGGCCTCGTCTTCTGCACCTCGTCGACTCACTTAGCCAACCAGCCACACAATCACCATTTCACTCATATCGTTCATGAAGGGCTGCCATCAGTTCTGTGATGTGTCTGGCTTCTTTGCACCGGACGAACGGCCAAGTGTTTGTTGCTCCTTCTGCCGCGCCAATTAATTCTTGGATGCGACTGCCGCGGTGATGCTGCGTCGTGGCACAGCAGCCGCATCAGTCGTGCGCACCAGTGATCCCATCAAAGGCTCGAAGGAAGCGGTGTGGTGATGTCTTGACACAGCACTACAAACACAGAGCACCACAGTGCAGAGCGAGTGTAGGGGATGTCACGACCCTCGAGGGCTGAAAGGCACACGAACCGACAGAGGATGCAAAAGGGAACACTTCACAATTCACACGTCTTGCCACAAGCAGGCATTCCGTAAACACACTACCAGACCTGGGTGCGTTAGCTTACAGTAAGAAGTCGCGAGGCTCGCAGCTTTCGTTCTGTGGCTGGCAGATGTCTTGCTTGCTTGTCGTACTTGCAGGATCCGTCGCCAGTAACGACAGCTCGCTTTATGCGCACATTCGGTGCCACGACATGACCTGCACATGCACTGCCAGCTAGCGCAGACCATCTACCGGCAAATGGGCTTTGCGGTCGTGAAATGCTTGCTCATGTATCGCTTGTAAAGGGTCTGTTTCTTTGTCGATTTTCCGATCTGTTTTGAAGCATGAGTCCAGGGACTACAGCCGCACTCAAGCGACAGATGCAGGTATGAGTTCGTGATGTACGGTGCAGATGTTACTCACAACTACTTGACCCCAAATGGTTTCCCTCGTGGACTTGATGAGAAGTACTTTGATGCGCAACTCGGCTGCATTGCTTTCGGTGGACCACGAGCAATTTCCGATACCAAACTGGAAGCCCATGGGCACCAGATTCGAGGTCAAACTTCGCGCGTCTCACTGGCGATGAGAAAGATTTGGCTTGCAGCTCTGTTAATACTTGTCTCGATTGTATTTGTTTTGGGGTTCCGGCAAGTTTAGGGTTTCTGGGCTATAGAGCTTTAAACTTTGGTTCATCTGCCTACGGAAAAAGTCTTCTTGTCCTTTCATCTTGGCAAGGTAACATCCCCTTCTCACAGATGCAGATCCTGGTGCCAATCTTATTCATATGGTGTCTTGGCAAGAAGGTTCCCTGAAGCAGTGTTTGAAGCTGCAGTGGGTGTCTCAAGGGTTGCAGGACTTTTTGCCATAATGGCTTAAGAAACACTATCACGAACGGGCTGTATACATCTAAGTTGACTGCAATTGCCACAGGCAAGATGGCGTCCAGACACGGTGGGCAGTTCTGCATGAGATCAGACATGCGGTGCATCCGAGGACCCTGACAATTGTCGCAGATCTCCGTCGCTGTGGAGATCTGTTTGTTCGCCTTATTTTGGCCACGCCAACGATTACTTCCATGAAGGTGCTTGTCGGATTATGCGATTCCCAGATTCTGAGTCGCACACATCACAGCAGGGTCAGTCGCGCTGGTTCAGGACGCTGTGGTCGAGGGCGATGGAGAGTGCGAGATCATCGTCGGCTTGACTAAAGAAGTCAAGGCCATGCTGCTGTCAACATGCGCCCCGTCCGGCTGAAAGACTATCTATTTCTAGTTTTTCTGGGTTCTTGTCAAGGGGTTTAATCAAAGGTATCCTAAAATGGAAACCAGATTATTTACTATATAGATCCCTGGTAGTTCCTCGAATCCCTGAGACGCCCAAGAAGCCTCGACTAGGACGGCTAGCCTTGGCTTTGGCTCGATATGAGAAGTGCTGGCGCTGTTATAGGGGCGCACACCTGCATAGCTTTGCAAGCCAAGCCCTAGAGCCTAACCCCCCCCAATAGTACTACAATATATCATATGCAACAATTTTTACTATCATATGGCATCATATGCTATACTAAATAAAATAGTTCTTTATAGACGAAACGAGGCATGATCCCGCGATGGATGATTGATGTCTACTTGCTGTGGCTCGGATGCCGCTGGCTTTGCGCCACGCCGAATTTCGGAGACCTGCTCCTGAATTCCGCTACTGAGCTGAAGGTCAAACGGGAGTTTCCGAAAATGAGGGGCACCCTATTTTGGGGTCCTTATGATAAGGATCCCACTTTTGAGGGTACTAGATTAGGGTCACCTATTTTCGGAAACTCTCTAACTGCTTGGGCCGGTTGAGGGCTTTATTTGAATTACATTGGGTTAATGGTTTCGGGATTCGGGTTTAAGCAACAACCCGCTACCACTGCACCCGCACACAAACACCTTTGCCCGCCCTGGTGGGTTCGCTGGGTCGTTACAGTAGTGCAGGTCTAGCAACTTCTTTCAGGATGTTTTCATGCCGTCTCTGATTAGTCAGCGACAGGATGTATTGGATTTAGCTTCTCCCGCTTGCTCTAAACAACTGGCAAGCATTATTCCGGTCCTTTTGAAAAACAATGCATCCCACTTGTCCAGAGCAGCTTTTCACTGTAATTTTTTCCCGAGACGAGTGCGGCCGATTTGTTTGGCATGAGATGCAACCGTTCACCTATCGCTTACAGTAAGCCCTATTGTAAAAATTCTCGTAGTAGCCTTTGTAGGACACATCCAAGAGATGCTGATTTCTGGGTAATTATACATGCATGTCTGCTTGGCAGTGTGCTATCCTGCGCAACCAGCCCAACAGTGTCCATGGTGTCGCCTTTGCTGAATGTTCTGGCACACTATGTTCTTGAATTGAATTGTTCGTATCTACGCCGAGATAACCGCCAGATCATGGTGAGAGGAGTTGATCCCTAAACCCCTCAACCTCCAAACCCTCAACCCTAGTCATCCGTGGAGAGTCTTTCCGCCCACACCCCCATGAGGTTGCCTTGGAGTTCGTGGTGCTTTTGAAGGACACTTGTTGCTTTTTCGGCCTTAGGTGACAGTGATACATGTTGCAGCTCCCCTGAACCCTTGAATCCCAAGCCCTTCAATCCTTAACTTAAACCCTTTAACCCGTTAACCCTTAAACCCTTAAGCCCCTAAGCCCTTAATCCCATAAACCCTTAAGCCCTAAACCCTCAACAAGGACACGCTCTTCATAGGCCGGGACCCCCAGAGGTGCCCATGTGGGGGTTTCCGAAAAAAGGGGACCCTAATATAGCACCCTAAATAGTCGGATCCTTGTTATAAGGACCCCATAATGAGGTACCCCGAAATTTTCGGAAACTCCCCATGTGAGTCGCTGTCAGTGGCTTGGAGTCTCCTTTGCTGGGCCAAGGCGTGGTCCCGGATCGACGCTTGCCCGTACTGGTGGGGGCGGGGGGGGGGGTGGAATAAGTGTTACTACAAAGAACACATATCTGTACGTCTGTACGTATGCAATCGTACATATATATTTATATAGAGATAGATAGATAGATAGCGAGTATCAAACTTTAGAAGGGGGGGAGTGTGGATTTACAGCCGGAGGCCGGAGACCCATCAGCCACCTCTAAGGCAACAAGCGAGCGACACAGAGTACGCTGATCCAGCCGTGGCAGAAGCAAGAGCGCGCAAATTACCGATCCGCGGATGCAAAAAGCTAGTGTGATTTACTGTTCATGTGATCACGACGCGACAGAGTCCGTTGCAAGGAGTCTTCCTTTCAGCTTTCGTGCTGGTCCTGGTGTCCTTCTCCTGGGTATTCTACTACATCTACCGCTTCCAGGCAGGCTCCGAAAGGGCCGAAGTAGCTGCGTCGCAGCGTGAGGCTATGTGCTTCGAAGTTGCTTATGGGAACCCAAAACCCTAAACCTATAATCTCAATTCCTGAACCTTAAACCCTGAACCCTAAACCCCAAACCCTGAACCCGAAACCTTAAACCCTCAGCCGCAAACCTTAAACCTGAAACCCTAAAATTGGACAGGCCGTCCTGCCAGACTACAAGTGGGACGTCCATGAGGTTCCAATAGAGAATTGCTCGAGGGATTGCGAACCTTTAGGGGTTTAGGCGATTCGAAAGAATGCGTGCTTCTCAGGTCTGCAAGAGCTACATCCAGTCGATTACATCTGGCAAGTCCAGATAGACTGTCGTGTACATCTGGAAGATCGGCTCGTCGAGAGAGCATGGAGCATCGACCGCCGTTTGTTCAAAACTGCTGGACCTTGCCATATAAAGACCTTCATAATTAGAATAGGGTTTTGGGGCCCATTATACCAATCATAATAAGGAACCCCCTTCTGTTGCCGGTCTTATGTACTGTGCATCAAAAGGTGCTTTCAGCTCTGGACGATGCACCGTTGTTGCCTGCTTCATTGATCCTGGCTCGCAGCAATTCTGCAATGTACCTGGGATCCTCGAAGCCTAGCCCCTGTGATTAGAGCTTAGGGGCTTGCGGTTTAAGGTTCAGTTATAATAGCAAAAGTCATGACTCTTACTGTTAGTAGTAGAGTAGTAGTAGTAGTAGTAGTAGTAGTAGTAGTAGTAGTAGTAGTAGTAGTAGTAGCAGGAGTAGTAGTAGCAGGAGTAGTACTAGTAGTAGTAGTAGTAGTAGTAGTAGTAGTAGTAGTAGTAGTAGTAGTAGTAGTAGTAGTAGTAGTAGTAGGGGCCGCCACGTACGTTTGCCCACCAAAAGTGGCGCACGGGGCTGTTCTATAGTGGTATTTACAGCAGTTTCGCAGTGTGTGGGGTAATGTATTTGGTGGATAAGAACTGCTGAATTCGGAATCCCGACATGAAGACAACCCCAGTCCTGCCGACAAAGTCTGAAGTCCAAAACTGTGCCTTTTTGCCTCAGCTGCAGAGTCCCACCTGCAACCACTGCCGGTCGTTCCAAGCAGTCTTGGGAGGCAGCACGTCTTGCACCGCTTTGAATTTGTGGTATGCTGCGACGGCAGCAACGACAGGAGCCACACCCACACTGTCCAGCAAGAAGTGACTGCACAAGCCGTCGACATGTGCAGCCCCGGTGGCGCCGCGGCCCAACAAGTTGCTGTGTCTTAGCTGCCGTTTGACAGCACCGACGCGCGCCTCTGCACGCTGGTCTCCGCCCCATTTGAACTTCTTTTGTGCACTTAGAAAGAAAGGCACCGAGACCTCATGCATGTGACTCTCCTCGATCAACTGTTCTCGAACGCACGCTGGCATGGCCGTCTCTGTGTCGGCGAACTCTCGGAGATGCCGGCCATGGGCTTGCTGTCCCCCTGCACAGCACAGCAGCCACCCCAGTGACCAAGACCCGACCAAAAAACCAGAAACCCCACAAATCGCGGACGTAAGCCGAGGCCAGACCCCAAAGAATAGAGGATTCTCCGAAACTAGAAGCTTTGCGTGGCAAAGCCTAGTCGTGCTAAGAAGCATAGAACACATGAGGACATATGTGCAATGTATACAACATATGTCTTATGCGATTTCGTATCAACCAACAACATATTTCTTAGATATATGTTATGCGATGTCTTAAACAGAACATATTTGTCAATGTTTTCATATCTCTTAGCATTTATCTTATGAACGAAACCTGAGACAGCGTATAGACTGTCTTCCTTGGGGACTGCCGGGCTCCTGTAATAGTCGGATAATCATTTCTTTATCTATACACCCCCAAAAAAAGCACAACTGCTTTTGGGCAAGGAAGTTGCCCGGGTTGGCCTCCCCCAAACTCCTCCTGTTGAGCTCGTAAATTGCCCCTCCCCTCTCTCCTCCCCCTTTTCTCTTCCTCCCCTGGGCTGTTTTCCAGGCAGGCAGAGCGGGAGCGTTTGCTATTTTGGCGCCGCGGTCAGTGGCCAGCAGCAACAAATTGTCAACTCTACTGTTTTGTCAGGCAGGCAAAGGAAGGAAAACCCGAACCTTGCCATTTTGCAAAGCTGCTAGTGGCCAGGGTAGCAAGTTCCCTAAAGCCTAGACTAAACCCTAAACGGCCCTAAACCCTCAACTTTGCTACTCTGCCAAGCAGCCAGGAGCAGCAATTTTCAAAATTTACCTTCCCACTGCAGATAAGCAGATGTCCAGATTTCAGTTGTGTTTTTTTTGTGCTGTTGCTCGTGCTTTTCCGTGGCCTGGCGGGGTGGTTGATTTGGACCACAAACTTCAGAGCACAAAAAAATCACAAATTTCAAATCTAAAGAAGTTTGTGGTTTTGGCTTTATATGTGCGCCTACTAAAAAACCACAAGCCAAACCCCAAAAAAAACACAACTTCTTTTAGGTTTTGAGCACAAAAAATAGCACAAACTTCAAATCTAAAAGAAGTTTGTGGTTATGGCTTTACATGTGCGCCTACTAAAAAACCACAAACCAAACCACAAAAAAACACACAACTTCTTTTAGGTTTTGAGCACAAAAAATAGCACAAAAAAAGCACAACTGAATCCAGAATACAGCACAACTGAATCCAGAAAAAAACCACAACTGAATCAACAAAACCTGGGATCTACCTGCCAAAATCCTGGGGCCAGGCCATTGCCTTTTAAAATGATCACTGGACCACCAGCCCGGCCCGGGGTCCAGGCCGGCCAACCCCAGCCCCCCCTGCCCTTCCTGCCCCCTGCCCCGGAACAGAGCAACGGCAAGAGAGAGAGAGAGAGAAAGCAGACATGGGGGCAGCTTTGGAGAGTATGCAGGTATGGCAGAAGCAAAAGGTTGCCCAGAAGCTTGTCCGACAGAAGAGGTGCAAAGTACCAGAATCCATATGGGGACACACCCTGTCCTTCGGGGACAATTGTAAATGTACGATTCGTTCTGCATCCTCTCTTTGCGGGGGCAGTTGTAAATTTAGGTTTTGCATGAAGCCCTTAAAAATAAGTTGTGGTTTGATTGTGGGTTTCATTGTGGTCACTTTTACAGTGTCCCGGCAGTGTCCAATATCTTCCATCCTATCCTCGTAACCGCAAACCATCGTCAAAGCCGAAACAGCGGATGTCGTGACGACCTGGCGGTGGGCAAACGGGCGGGGCGGAACCTAGTAGTAGTAGTAGTAGTAGTAGTAGTAGTAGTAGTAGTAGTAGTAGTAGTAGTAGTAGTAGTAGTAGTAGTAGTAGTAGTGGTAGTGGTAGTGGTAGTGGTAGTGGTAGTGGTAGTGGTAGTGGTAGTGGTAGTGGTAGTGGTAGTGGTAGTGGTAGTGGTAGTGGTAGTGGTAGTGGTAAGTAGTATAACCGTATCATTAATGTTTTCTGACAATTTCTATCATGCTAGGTCACAGTGTCAGCCCGCACACAGAGTTGCCTGTCATGTAGGCAGTGCCACCCATGTCCCGGGGGCTCATGAATTCGTGCAAAGGGCCGAATAGGACGGGCTGTTCGTTGGCAGCCGAACCGGTGTCTGCAATCCAGCGGCCTGTTGCGCGGACCAGAAATCTGAAGGCACGACGTATTTTTGGTGCCGCGTCGCCGCGTCGCAGGCCCCCCCACCCCCCCAGTGCAATGTCTAGAGCCATGGAGCCGCCACGGCTCTGCATCGTGGCATCGAGGCCGCCGATGTCTGGATGTCTTGGGCGTGTTCTTGCAGTGACTTAGTACAAGTAGCTGAAGAGTAAATGCTGACTGAGTGAAGATTTGAAGGATTCTGGTGCTGAAATGAGGGCAGTTTTCATTGCCGCATGCCAGTCCGCAGGGTGAACCGTAGAGTTCTTACGCTGCGCCCAGTCGTTGTGATCTTGCAAGATCGGGCTGTAGATGCGAAGCTGATGTCGATGGAAATCGAGTATTGCGCTGCTGTTCTCAGTGGCTGCTTCAGTCATGGGTCTGTGCAGGCGCAAGACTGCTCTGCGGAGCCGCTATGGCTCAAAGAGTTGTGCACGCTGCGTGTTCTGAATGTGTAGGCCTGTCTGCCATGATCGTGAACATTTTTGTTCGTACCGCTGCGATTAGGGCCCCTTCAGTCGACAGCGTAGCTTCGCAATTTGTGGGGAAAAGACTGCCAATTTCATGTTGGTAGCGGGCTGGTACCCCTCGGGACCAGCCGAGCGGGTCGCAGCACCAAAGAGGCCTGGGCGAGCCTTCAATTCGACCCATTGCATTCCCCCTCATTTCTCCTTTTTTCCTTTGCATCGATCTTTCGGACGATGTCCGTTGCAGGACTTCGGTTCTCGCGTGCAGCAGGCTCGAGTATTCCTTTGGAGACTTGGAGCGGGTCCTGTATCTATGAGGAGTTCAGGACCACTATGCGGCTTAAACTGTACGAGGACGCGATTCGTCCAAAGACGAAATCGCCAGCCAAGGGCGACAAACTTGTGGACCCGGACGACAGCGGCGACAGGGAGACAGAATCAGCAAGCCCGACCCATGCTGCTGCTGCCCCGTACCTGCAGAGGACGGGCCCACCACTGAAGCTCACGCCGAAGGTAGCGGATCTCCATCGAGATCGCGTCCTACAAACCCGAAGTCGGAAGACTCGGGCTCAATCAAAAGTGCAACCGCAGCCCTGCCAATGGACGGGTCGACGCCCTATGCCGTTAAGGCGATGACGGAAATGGTGCACAGGATCTTGGAAGGACTTTGCAAGGAAGCCTTCGAGTTGGCGAGAGGTATCGGCATTGAATATAGATACATTGCGCAGTGTAGTTTTCCCCCGCGCTGCAGAAGAAGCCCGCGAGCTCTTCCGTGCGGGACAGCGTCAAGGAGCAATCGCCTGCCAAGGCGGCGAGTCCATGTTGTCGTACGCCAGCCGACGACGACGTTAGTGGAAGTTAATCAAGTCGTTAGACTGGAGCATCGAGCTCTCCGATCCGATGCATGTTGAACTCCTCCCGGAGTTGTCTGGGTATCGACGAGGATCCTGAAACACCAAAAATCGAAATGAGACGTCCAGCAAAGAAAACAACAGAAATCCCTCTGTGGCTCGCTTCTAGGCGCCCCAAGATACGACCGAACTGTCGGCCAGGACTGGGGCGAAGCCGGCATGCCTCCAGCTGAATAAGCTGCACGTTCTTCAGCTGATCTTGCGCGGCGCCACGGTTGCCGCCAAAGTGCTTCGCACCAGGTCACGGCGACGTCGACACGGATCGCAGCAAAGAAAAAACTGAAGCTTGTATGTGCAAGACATTCTTCACTTGCTCTTCACTGCCAGAGTCCCGTATGGGGACAACTCGCCCCAGCACGCCACCGAGCCATCGCCAAGAAGTGCGACGAAGGCAAAGTGAGACGACTGGATCTGTTGCGCATCCTTGAGCCGCTCTTGTACCTCGGACTCGGAGCTGTCGCCACCAAAGACAGCGTCGCCCCACGTAACGACGGAGCCATCGTTAAAGATGACAGCAAGTGCGGAGCAAGAGGCACGGATTTGTGTCGCATGCCTCAGGCGAGTTTGCACGGCGCTGTTGTCGCCACCCCACTCAGCATCGCCCCAGGTCACCACGGACCCATCGTCCAGGATCGCAGCGAAGGCTCCCAGCGAAGCTTGGATGCACTGCACGTAGTGGAGCCGATCTTGCACGGCATCGGTGTTGCCGCCGCTCTCGGCCAGACCCCACGTTACGACCGAGCCATCGCCTCGAATTGCTGCAAACGCTTCGTGGATCTGCTCGACGTTCGTCAGCTGTGCTTGCACTGCATCGCTGTCACCCACCGACGCTCGACATGCCCCAAGTATCCCCAAGTCACCACGGTTTCGTTTCCTGAGATTGCAGCGAAGGCGAAGAAATTGGACTTGATCGACGTTTGCAGGCGCTCCTGCACAGTTCGGCTGTTCCTTGTTGGTCGCCCCAGGTGCCGACCGAGCCATCGACGAGCAAGGCGGCGAATGCGCAGGACGTTGCTTGGATCTGCGTGACTCCGGTCAATTGTGCCTGCACGGCGGCGCTGTCGCCGCCCCTCTCAGCCTTGCCCCAGGGACAACGGAGCCATCGTCCAGAATTGCGGCGAGGGCATCTTCTGATGCTTGAATGCACTGCGCGTTCTTCAAGCGACCATCCTGAATAGCACTGCAGTCACCGCCTGCATCAGACTGGCCAAAGGTCATGATCGATCCATCGCCGAGAATGGCCGCGAAAGCCATGCCTTTGCCGCAGATCTGAGCAGTGCGGACGTGGACGGGCAGGTCGCTCCGATCCCTGTGGGTCTTGGTTGTTTGACCCCAAGCGTGCGCCCGCTGGAATCCAACAACCGGCCTTTAGCCAACCTCCAATGTGACCTGTGCTCGTTCTTGCAACCGCTCCACTCGGGATGATTACCAGCCTCTGCAGGAACAGCTTTTCCAGCTCCACGGCTCAAATCCTCTGCAGGTCCTGGTGCCACCTCTGGTCCAGGTGCAAAAACCTCTGCAGCTGCAGCCTCTGATGCATGATCAATCACTTTTGCAGCAGGTTCAGCCTCTGCTGCAAGATCAAAAACCGTTGCAGGTGTCACCTGGTGGCTCCTTTCCAGGTTCGGGGCGTCTCGGAAGAAGTACCCGTGCAGCAACAGGATATCGCGCAGGCACCACAGGACCCGCAGGGCCGGGCGCCGCAGCATCATCCGCTCGTCGCGCAATCAGACGCGGCGCCAGGATGTTCGGCTGCGGAAACATGTTTTTCTTTGGCCCCCTGCTATGCACATGGTGGCCCTGTCGAAGCTCGCGTCCAGCAAACCAAAGACAAAGGCATGCAACACTCTCCCGCGGCGGACGAGACGCTGCTGACTTTGCCTTGAGGTGCAACAGTGGAGCCAGTGGAGCTGGTTCGAGCAGGCGCCAGCCCCTCCGCTGTGAGTGGACATGGGAACAAGTCGTCCGCAGCCGCATCTCGCTGTCGCAACAAGACGGCAAAAGCCGAGCTGTTACAACTGCTGGCTGAACACAGCCCCGGTGGAGATCCCTCAAGATTGCCGGGAACAGACCCGCTCGATCCTGCTCGCCCCGAGAAAACAAACACGCACTCTGCGCAAGCATATCTTCAAGCCATTTCACAGCGTCTTGCAAGGCTTTGTGTAATCTCGTGGAAATTCGCGAAATCTGCACAACTGTTCTCTGTGCTGGGCCGGAATCCCAGCTTGAAGTCAACCAGGATTGGCAAACGTTGTGCTATGCTGTGTCTTCCGCTTGTTGTCAGTTTCCCTCGCCTCGAAGGGCTACCGCCTGAGGCGCCGTCGTGATCTGCACAAGCATGGCACAACGTTTTCAGCAAACTACCAGAACTTGCAGTTCCTGGGCTCCAAGCTGCTATTGATACGTAGCCCGCCACTTGCTGCAGATGATGCGCGTTGTTTCCCAGATCCTGTTGCTCCTGAGTTGCACATGGATTGTGAGGTCAAAGTCGCCAAAGGCAGCAGTAGGTGTGAGGCATTTCTACGCCATGTTGGAAGGCTTAGGATGTTGTGAAATTCCGAGGCATGTTGCGCTGAAGCCTTCGAGTGCCTTCCGGCAGGAGGAGACAGGGGGCGGTCGGCTTTTAGACGGGCTTGACCGTGAAGATGACTGGGACGATCACCGGCACGTAGATCACCATGGTGGACTTGACCTGCTTGAGACTGACGATGATCTCAACACATTGACATGGTTTGATGAGGTGGAGACCGACAGCCCTGCTACGGAGATCAAAGTCTCGGCCCTGCGTTTCTGCAACAAGCTCTTCTTCGAAGCAAGCGCAGGGGCAGAGGTTCAGACACGAAATCTGTTGCGCTCCCTTTTTTTGGTAAGACATTTGGTGACTTTGTACACAAGGGGCACGTGGATGAAGCGGCAGCTTCCATCGTAAGAGAGAAGCTGAATAGCCCGAAGCTGCGCTGCCAGTCCGCGCTCACACATGCCTACCAGAAGCTGAGCCAGTTTAGTACTGCTTGAAAAACTTCTTCTGACCCCTGTATCTACTTTCCAAGCCATACAGCAATAATAAGACCTTTTCAGCCTCTATCTGGGCCTAGGAAAGACGACGAGGGCAAACTCGGCAGGGCCAAAGGCAGGTTGGCACGCACGGGGGAGTCCCTTAGCAATATTCAGTGGCATTTAGACCAAGTCTGCGAGGATGAGTGCGAGGATCTCGTGAATAGAACTATGCAGGAGGCAAGGCACGTCGTGCAAGATGTGAGATATAAAGAAGCTAGTCTGCGCAAGTCCTGCGCCGAGAACATTGTAAAACAAGTCGAGGCTAACGCTTTAGGTTGCTGTGCTCGCACTTGCGGCTGGGATGGGGAAAGCTGCAACCTGTGGCCGTTGATGAGTGCAGACAGTCAGCGAGACTGGCAGGAAGAATGCTGCAGCGAAGAAACGGTTCTGCGGCACTCGCTCCGCGAGAAGATGTGTGATTCAATGCTCTCCGAGGCTGACAGGAAGATTGCAGACGCAAAAGACGAACCATCAACCCCTTCCGAACGACTAGCTGTGGGCCAAGATTTGCCTGCTTCGATGCGGGCGCAGCTGGGGAGCTCGCTGATTCACCTGTCACAGCTTGGTGAGAAAAGTTGCGCCGACGACGACTTCATCCACAAATGCCCGCCCACCCAACAAGAAATCAATCAACAGGCCTGCGGGGAGCTGCAGAAGTGGAAGGTCATGGAGCCAATCGACTACACGCAGCTTTTATACAGCATTGTGGAAGGGTCCGAGGATTGCGTGGAGAACACTGGTGCAGCAGCATGCCATAAGAAGCATGTTGCCGGCAAGCGAGTGGTGTTCGAGTGGACGCTGAAGACGCGACAGCAGCGCTGCTGCCAGTTCAACTTAGAACCGGGCACTCATCCGAAGTTCCAGGACTACGACCCGACGAAGGTGAGGCTGCACGACGTCATGAATGGCAAACTGCTGTTCTTGCCGAAGTGAGCTCTTGGGAGCTCCACGCGATTCTGCTTCCGCGGAAAAGGTGCGAAGCAGACGTGCTGAGCTGATGCATCATGGCCCCTCCCGTGTTGCAGGGCTTAGCTTGAAGTCAACCAGGATTGGCAGAGGGTGTTGCGTTGTGTTATGCTCTGTCTTCCGCTTCTTCGCCTGAGGCGCCGTCGTAATCTGCACAAGCATGGCACAACGTTTTCAGCAAACTACCAGAACTTGCAGTTCCTGGGCTCCAAGCTGCTATTGATACGTAGCCCGCCACTTGCTGCAGATGATGCGCGTTGTTTCCCAGATCCTGTTGCTCCTGAGTTGCACATGGATTGTGAGGTCAAAGTCGCCAAAGGCAGCAGTAGGTGTGAGGCATTTCTACGCCATGTTGGAAGGCTTAGGATGTTGTGAAATTCCGAGGCATGTTGCGCTGAAGCCTTCGAGTGCCTTCCGGCAGGAGGAGACAGGGGGCGGTCGGCTTTTAGACGGGCTTGACCCTGAGGTTGACGAGTATGACCGGCTGTTTGATGATGATGATGATGAGCTCGGTCAGTGGGCACGCGAGAGGGCCGGCCCTCCAGACAAGAACATAAATGACATAAAAGTCTCGGCCCTCCGTTTCTGCATGCTGATCTTCATAGACTCATTTGCAAATACAGTTGACGAGTTGGGACATGTTACCCATGCAGCTTCCGTCGCAAGAGACAAGCTGGCTGACGCGGAGCTGCGCTGCCAGTCCGCGCTCACACATGCCTACAAGAAGCTGAGCCAGTTTAGAACTGCTTGAAAAACTTCTTTTGACCCCTGTATCTACTTTCCAAGCCATACAGAAATAATAAGACCTTTTCAGCCTCTATCTGGGCTTAGGAAAGACGACGAGGGCAAACTCGGCAGGGCCAAAGGCAGGTTGGCACGCACGGGGGAGTCCCTTGGCAATATTCAGTGGCATTTAGACCGAGTCTGCCAGGATGAGTGCGAGGATCTTGTGCAAAGAACCGTGGAGCAGACAAGTGAAGTCGTGCGAGATGTCTATCACAAAGCGCATATGAGCAAGTCCTGCGCCGAGAACATTGTAAAACAAGTCGAGGCTAACGCTTTAGGTTGCTGTGCTCGCACTTGCGGCTGGGATGGGGAAAGCTGCAACCTGTGGCCGTTGATGAGTGCAGACAGTCAGCGAGACTGGCAGGAAGAATGCTGCAGCGAAGAAACGGTTCTGCGGCACTCGCTCCGCGAGAAGATGTGTGATTCAATGCTCTCCGAGGCTGACAGGAAGATTGCGGATGCAAAAGACGAACCATCAACGCCTTCCGAACGACTAGCTGTGGGCCAAGATTTGCCTGCTTCGATGCGGGCGCAGCTGGGGAGCTCGCTGATTCACCTGTCACAGCTTGGTGAGAAAAGTTGCGCCGACGACGACTTCATCCACAAATGCCCGCCCACCCAACAAGAAATCAATCAACAGGCCTGCGGGGAGCTGCAGAAGTGGAAGGTCATGGAGCCAATCGACTACACACAGCTTTTATACAGCATTGTGGAAGGGTCCGAGGATTGCGTGGAGAACACTGGTGCAGCAGCATGCCATAAGAAGCATGTTGCCGGCAAGCGAGTGGTGTTCGAGTGGACGCTGAAGACGCGACAGCAGCGCTGCTGCCAGTTCAACTTAGAACCGGGCACTCATCCGAAGTTCCAGGACTACGACCCGACGAAGGTGAGGCTGCACGACGTCATGAATGGCAAACTGCTGTTCTTGCCGAAGTGAGCTCTTGGGAGCTCCACGCGATTCTGCTTCCGCGGAAAAGGTGCGAAGCAGACGTGCTGAGCTGATGCATCATGGCCCCTCCCGTGTTGCAGGGCTTAGCTTGAAGTCAACCAGGATTGGCAGAGGGTGTTGCGTTGTGTTATGCTCTGTGTTCCGCTTCTTCGCCTGAGGCGCCGTCGTAATCTGCACAAGCATGGCACAACGTTTTCAGCAAACTACCAGAACTTGCAGTTCCTGGGCTCCAAGCTGCTATTGATACGTAGCCCGCCACTTGCTGCAGATGATGCGCGTTGTTTCCCAGATCCTGTTGCTCCTGAGTTGCACATGGATTGTGAGGTCAAAGTCGCCAAAGGCAGCAGTAGGTGTGAGGCATTTCTACGCCATGTTGGAAGGCTTAGGATGTTGTGAAATTCCGAGGCATGTTGCGCTGAAGCCTTCGAGTGCCTTCCGGCAGGAGGAGACAGGGGGCGGTCGGCTTTTAGACGGGCTTGACCCTGAGGTTGACGAGTATGACCGGCTGTTTGATGATGATGATGATGAGCTCGGTCAGTGGGCACGCGAGAGGGCCGGCCCTCCAGACAAGAACATAAATGACATAAAAGTCTCGGCCCTCCGTTTCTGCATGCTGATCTTCATAGACTCATTTGCAAATACAGTTGACGAGTTGGGACATGTTACCCATGCAGCTTCCGTCGCAAGAGACAAGCTGGCTGACGCGGAGCTGCGCTGCCAGTCCGCGCTCACACATGCCTACAAGAAGCTGAGCCAGTTTAGAACTGCTTGAAAAACTTCTTTTGACCCCTGTATCTACTTTCCAAGCCATACAGAAATAATAAGACCTTTTCAGCCTCTATTTGGGCTTAGGAAAGACGACGAGGGCAAACTCGGCAGGGCCAAAGGCAGGTTGGCACGCACGGGGGAGTCCCTTGGCAATATTTAGTGGCATTTAGACCGAGTCTGCCAGGATGAGTGCGAGGATCTTGTGCAAAGAACCGTGGAGCAGACAAGTGAAGTCGTGCGAGATGTCTATCACAAAGCGCATATGAGCAAGTCCTGCGCCGAGAACATTGTAAAACAAGTCGAGGCTAACGCTTTAGGTTGCTGTGCTCGCACTTGCGGCTGGAAAGCTGCAACCTGTGGCCGTTGATGAGTGCAGACAGTCAGCGAGACTGGCAGGAAGAATGCTGCAGCGAAGAAACGGTTCTGCGGCACTCGCTCCGCGAGAAGATGTGTGATTCAATGCTCTCCGAGGCTGACAGGAAGATTGCGGATGCAAAAGACGAACCATCAACGCCTTCCGAACGACTAGCTGTGGGCCAAGATTTGCCTGCTTCGATGCGGGCGCAGCTGGGGAGCTCGCTGATTCACCTGTCACAGCTTGGTGAGAAAAGTTGCGCCGACGACGACTTCAGCCACAAATGCCCGCCCACCCAACAAGAAATCAATCAACAGGCCTGCGGGGAGCTGCAGAAGTGGAAGGTCATGGAGCCAATCGACTACACGCAGCTTTTATACAGTATTGTGGAAGGGTCCGAGGATTGCGTGGAGAACACTGGTGCAGCAGCATGCCATAAGAAGCATGTTGCCGGCAAGCGAGTGGTGTTCGAGTGGACGCTGAAGACGCGACAGCAGCGCTGCTGCCAGTTCAACTTAGAACCGGGCACTCATCCGAAGTTCCAGGACTACGACCCGACGAAGGTGAGGCTGCACGACGTCATGAATGGCAAACTGCTGTTCTTGCCGAAGTGAGCTCTTGGGAGCTCCACGCGATTCTGCTTCCGCGGAAAAGGTGCGAAGCAGACGTGCTGACCGCCACGGCTCTGCATCGAGGCATCAAGGCCGCCGTTGTCTTGGGCGTGTTCTTGCAGTGACTTAGTACAAGTAGCTGAAGAGTAAATGCTGACTGAGTGAAGATTTCGCGGATTCTGGTGCTAAAAAGAGGGCAGCTTTCCTTGCCGCATGTCAGTCCGCAGGGTGAACCGTAGAGTTCTTACGCTGCGCCTAGTCATTGTGATCTTGGAAGATCGGGCTGTAGATGCGAAGCTGATTTCGATGGAAATCGAGTATTGCGCTGCTGTTCTCCATGCTACTTCAGTCATGGGTCTGTGCAGGTGCGAGCCTGCCCTGTGGAGTCATTATGGCTCAAAGACTTGTGCACGTTGCGTGTCAATTGGTCTTCACATCGTGGGCAGTTCGATGGAATGACGACGCAGGAACCTCCCAAAAGAAGTGCCGCTCCATCGCAACGCCGAGCCTGGTCTCACAGTGTGGTAGTATGTGGTAGTGCCAGCTTGAAAACCGTTGAAGCCTCAGGCAACCTTTAGAAGCATTTAAAGGTACCTACTGCAGCTGGGGACGCCTGGCGTGCGTACTGATCCTATATCGCCACGACTTTGTTTTTGCGAGGCTTCCGGCAAGCGGAGTACGTGATTGTTGGAAGCCGTGGGCGTAGGGTCCTGCACTGAGGACGGACAGCCTGGACTTCCGATCTTCGAGTTTCGAAGCCGACTTCAGCTTCTTGCGATCTCGGAGCCTTGGAGACAGAGAGCTTTCCTTTGTAGCATTCCAGCGTTGTTGTGTATTTCGCTTCTTGGAAGCCGTCGTCGTGCAATTGCGTAGCATCGCCAGCAGGCATCCTCGAACATAAGGCCTCTCCTCTTTCTTTGAAGTCGTTTTGGATTGCCCTGAAGTGTCGAGTGCCGTTGGTCAGGAACTTTTACATCTCCCGCGACGCCTCGTGTGCGGTGCCCCTGGAGGCAGGGCGCGAGGTGCCAAAGTCTCTGCGAGACAAGGAGGCGGGAGCACACAAAACGCCCTCCAGAGCATCCCGCCGTGTGTTAGCGCTACTAAGCTACTGGTGGCCCATGTAGACCAAGGTGTGCTCTGAAGCGGCTTCGCATCTTGAGAGGTGTGCAAGACAGGAGGCGTCGCGGAGGTGTGAGGGTTTGTCGGGAGGTTCTGCTGGAGCAGCGCTATGCGGTGAAACAGCTCAAGGAAGGCTTCGAGGCTTGAGCCCCAAAATGTACCCCTGCACATTTGATTTGGGCAGTGTTCGGCCAGATGTTTTCAATCGAAAGCATGTCCATAGTCCATAGTGAGCCCTACCCTAAGGTTGTCCTTTTGGAAGCTTCACGTGACCTTTGTCTGGCAAAACAGCCACAGCCCAACCAGGGTCCCAGTGGACATGGAGAAGAGCTGGCAACGCAGCCTCGCTCAAGCACGGGTAACCTATGCAGGAGCTCGAAGACATGCCTTGTCTCCACAATGCTACGAAAGATAAGGAATGAGCGAAAGACTTCTCCTGAGCGGTTTGTCATTCTCGGCTTGTTACGGCCAGGCGGTGACCAAGCAGAAAGTGGACTACTGGAGGCGTACAGATAGGGGCCAGCATCTCTTCAAAATGATCTTGACTAGCGAGACTCGGAAAGCGCTTTCGAGGGTGTTCCTTCTACATGCAGAGCTGGCATTGATTCTGCTGACATTGGGACGGGGCTTGGTGATTTGAGAGCCGTGGTGTCATGGAGGCATGTCGGCATGAAGCACTTCAACCTGACTGGTCAGGCGAGGCTCAACGCAATGCCCTGGTTGGGGCTAGTAACAAGTAGTAAAGCAGCGTTTACATGCTTTTGCATAGGTCCTTGGTGATGTGCCAAGACTGTGCGATCAAAGAAGATGACCACAGCCGCCCCTAGCAACTTCCATCGTCAACCTTGTAGATCTTATGCCCAATGCTCAACTACTTTCAAATTTCTGAATGTCCCAACGCCGCCCACTTCATCCACAGGCTGGAGAGTCTCAGTCCGCCCCTGCCGTCGAGCTACATGTGTACCCCGAGGACGTCGGCGCTCTTTGTGAACTGCCTTTTTCGATCGAGATTTGTGGTTTAAGAGAGGGCGCAGCTTTCAGCTTTTCTGCGGTAGGGTGCTGCTTGCCGAAGGATTGTCGCGACGCGCAGTCTCGATGGAAGGCCGGGGAATCCGTGGGGGTGTAGGGATGATCTTTTAACCTGCCTGGTACGTCGTCCAAGCATTCGCAGCCCAGCGAGGCCCTGGTGGTGCCGAGGGTGCGCAGCGTTTTTGGAGAGACCCTGTACCTCTGCCGTGGGGCTCAGCTTCGGGCAGCAAGAGTTCGAGTTGTGAGAGCATCAAGAGTCTTCCCTTGGCATTCGCTGAGGTGAAGTGGACGGGCAGTGTGTGGCTGAGGTCCACTTGGAGCCTTTACCCTTCCGCTTCTTTAGCATTCTGCAGAAGTGCCTCGCCGCAAGCTGCCACAAGTATCTTTTTTCGATGACAATCCGGTGGACTGGGTGATGTGCCTGTCCTAAGGTGGCAGCCGTTCCTGGAGAGGATCCGGTCCTCTCCCCACCACCTCGTGCTCTTCGCAGAGCTTGTGGTGATGGCCGGTGCTGTGGCGTTCTTGGGCATATCTGCCTACATGTGCCTAGCGCTGTGGAGATTGTGGCCGAGCAGAACTAGTACCTCCGCTGCTGAGATGGAGTTTTGTGGGATTCTGACGGCAGATGTGAACTCGAACTCCTGTGTCTGAGGCAAAGGTGCCGATGACTTCGAGGTGCCCAAGCACTACCAGCTTTTGCAGCATGCCTGGGTCTATGACACGCCCAGAGGAGTGACTGCGCCAGAGCCATTGAATGCTGGTGCCAAGATCCTGGTGCAAGAGGTCAGGGGCGAGGCGCACTGGGCCAGATAAACACCGAAGTATAGCTAGAATTCTGCAGTCGAAGGACTGCTCGCCGGGGCAAAAGTCTGTGGTGAGGCAGCACACTGGCTGAAGCTGAAGGCCTTGCAGGCTCTGGCGCTGCTGGGCTTCTGCGAGGTGCTCCTCGCAGGTTTAGCTTCCCCGAAAGCTCCCCGGTGCTGCGTGTTGGATGCTGGAGGCACCCGGCATTTGGGCACGCTTGGACAGCCCGCATGGCGGCGGCCCCAGTGGTTCACTACACATCCTATGCCAGCATGTCATCCTTACTGGCTTTTGCCCGAGGTTGGATCCTGATCTCTGACTTGAATGGCGACCGCGTCTGCTCGGAGAATGCCATGCCTCCAGCCCGCTTCGTGCCCTCGGAGCAGTTGCTGCCATCGCTGGTCCTCTTCTGCCGCAGCTGCCTGATCCTGGCTGCATGCAATGTCTCGGCTCTGTATTTCCTGGTCCAGCAAGGCATGAACTCAGCTGTGCTCGCGCTGGCCCTTGGGATGGGCATTGCGCATTGCCTGGTACTCCATCAGAAGCTAGCCTCCTGGACTGCAGGGATCCGGAACGACCAGGCGCTGGAGGAGGGCTGCCTCCTGCGTTCCCCCGAAGCTGGATTGCTCCCAAAGGTTTTTGGAGCCTTGGCTGTGGTGCTGCTTGTCGGGACTGGGGTCGCTGTTGGATCCGCCTTTGCCGTGGTCCTTATGGCGTTGGCTCTTCACACCCAGCAGCTACACGCAGCTTGTGCCGGCCTCGCAGAGTGGCGGGAACCGCAGATCCGATGCAAGGAGTACCACAAGGTTGCTACAGAGCTGCTACCCCAGTCTGTGGAGCTTCCCCAACTCTCCAAAAACCGGGCCTTGAAGCTTGCGGGCACTCACTACTTTGCTGCCTGCTTGGTGATTCTGGCTGCAACAGCCCTAGGTCTGGCTGCACTAGATAGCTGCCAGCGCCGGGGCGAACTGGTGGACTTCTCCTTCGATCGTGGACATCTTATCTATCCTGCTGAGGGCCAGGCCTTCCACAGCACCCTCCTCCTGGATGAAACCGTGGACTCCGTCGTCCTGAGCATCCAAGCAGGACAGAACACGCAACAGATTCAATTGAGCCTCGAGCACCCTCTGTTGGCCGTGAACGAGAGCCTGCACACTCTGGGGAAGGAGAAGTCCGGCGAGTTTCAGCTCTTCCTACCCGCTGGACCTCTTTATAGCCGGATCTCGCTCACTGCGTTGGCCATGGGCTCCTTGGCACACACCTCCTACGTGTTCCATGTGCTTCGGAGAGGAGACGCCGTCAAGGTGTCGATCCAGGGTAGCTTTGATCCCAAGAAGTATCCTGGAATCCGATCACAATTTGAGGAAACTCGCAGGCTTTCGTACCTGCTTGAACACCCAAACTGGTACATCCCGGACATCTCACGCCTGAATACCAACTTTGCGGTCTCCTTTTCACCGGTCATTTTTGCTCCATTGGTTGCGCAGGCGCGTGCATCTGCAGACGCAATGGGCATTGCAGATTCATGCGATTGTGGTAACGACACCGCTGGCTATGGCAATGCTTGTGCCTGGCAGAAGTTCACCAACATCTCAGGGAGCGGGGCCCGCTGCATCTTCTCGTACAAGACGCTCCCAGAGCTGGTTCTGCATCAGCCCGGCAGCGTGGCAGGGGACAGTTTTGGCCTGGCATCATGGCTAGCGGACGTTTCCGTGAGTGGGCGGAGCGTGGCTTTCCTTCCTTGGGCTGGGAATGACAGAGGCACGACGGCGGAGAGCGGTTTGATTTACTTCAATCCAGAAGAAGCATCAGACAGTGAGCGCCGGAAAAAGCTGGAGGTCACCTTCACAGTGTCAATGCCGCTGCAGCCGCTGATCGGAGAGCCTGCGCAGCTCCTGATCGCGACAACTGCGGACCCTACGGATGCAGAAGCGACCTCAATCCCTGTTGCCCTCATCCCCCACGCGCCACCCATCCGATTGCAGCCCACGGAGTTTCTCACGCCCGCCTTTGACATGCAGGACATGCAGAAAGACTATGCTTGGTGCAGCTGGGAGACTGTGCACCAGATGACTGGCCACGTCGAGGATGAGCGCTTCGCTGTGGAAGCCAGGCGCATTGACACCAAGGAAGCTTGCGAGGGTGATGTGAGAGGCATGGAGTTCCAGGCGGTTCGGGTCGGGTCCTGCATGGACTGGTGCGGCCTTTACACCCCCCGGGCAGAGACTTACGACCTCGCCGTGGTTCGATCAGGCCTCCGCTGCCTCAAGAACGCTGTCGTCGCGAACAACTTTGAAGTCCTCCAGCGGGTCATGTCGGGCAGCATGCTAAGCAGCCTGGTCTGGTAAAGGTGCTTCTCTGCAGGCCGTGTTGTCGACCTTGTGCCTCACAATTCATTTTGGCTTCGTTCCATTCCTGGTTCATGTCCCGTGGTTTTCGTTGCCCAGGTGACGACAAAAAAGCGTGCGTGCAGCAGCTGGGTCTGCTGGGAGATGCAATTCGTCGGAACCGTACTGCTGCAGCCAAAACGCTGGTGGAACACAAGGTGCGCAGAGAGTTCCTGAGACGTTGACGGTAGGTGCAAGTTGCCTTGAAAGGTGGACCCCAGCAAGGCCAGCCTGGGTGAGATGCCTTTGGCCATTGCTGCCGAAGTTGGGAACACAAAGACCCTTAACTTTCTCTTGGCACAGAATGTGTCGGTGGATCAAAGAGACTCCAAAGGGGAGACGGCCCTCTTTGCAGCCAGCAGACACTGCCGGCTGGAAAGCGTGAAGCTGCTGCTGGGGCACCATGCCAGTGCGAACGCAGAGAGCCGCCAGCGCCTCCGTGACCTTGCCGAGTGCAATGAGACCGTGCTGGTTGCAGTTCTCAAAGGCTACGATGCGGCAAGCTGCAGCGCCGCAAAGGCCTTGGATGGCGTGGTAAAGCTGCTGGAGCAGCATGGAGCCAACTTCCAAGCCAGGGGTTGCGACTTCGAAGGCAGCAGGGAGGGGGGGGAAAGGGAGGGTAAGAGACAGTGACGTCGAGCAGGCAACATGCTGAAGCACAGCCTTGTGGAACAAGACCTGACGGTGATGCGGCTGCTTCTGGAGCTGTTGGGCTCAGCTTTGCTTTAGGGGATTGTTGGGTACAAAGGAGAAGTTTACTTGTGGCCCCCCAACCGAAATCCAGAGTCGTCCTGTCGATCAAGTCAGCGTCCTGCACGGCTTGCAGGAGCGCAGGGTGGATGTCACAGGCGCCTACTCTGAGGAACTTGTTCGGGAGATGCTGACTCTTGTGCAGCAGCTGCAGCCCAGCCTGCCGGCCGGATTTCGATTTCGGGGAATTCTGGATGGTTGAGCTCTGATGGGCCACGCCTGGGGCCAGAACAAAACACGTGTTCTGCATGTTGCCTGTCTCCTATGGCCTTGCAAGGTTTCCTAGCTGCAGCCCTGAAGATGCTAAAGGAGAAGGGCATGGACCTGGACCAACAGGCGGGCGAATACAAGGCCCCTGGGCTGCCCGAAACGAACAGCTCTCTAAGAATATGGAGTTCACTTGCAGAAGTGGGAGTGCAAATCAGATGCGTCGCTGGGTTGTTTGGCTGCGGGAAACATGTTTTCTCCGGCCCCCTGCTATGCACGTGCCCTGTTGAAGCTCGCCCCTAGCAAAGCAAAGAAAAGCGCATGCGGAGGAGACCCTGCTGACGACCTTTGCCTTGATGTGCAAAGTGGAGCTGGTTCGAGTCTGCTTGGAGGAAGGCGCCAGCCCCTCCGCTGTGAATGGACGTGGGATAAACGCGTCCGCAGCCGCAGCCGCATCTCGCTGTCGCAACAAGACGGCAGAAGCCGAGCTGTTACAACTGCTCGCTGATCACAGCTCCAGTGGAGATCCCTGAAGACTGCCGGGAACAGACCCACTCGATCCTGCTCGCCCAGAGAAGAAAAGCACGCACTCTGCGCAAGCATATCTTCAAGCTATTTCTGCAGCGACAACGTCTTGCAAGGCTTTGTATAATCTCGTGGAACTTCGCGAGATCTGTGCAACTGTTCTCTCTGAAGCCTCATGATCCCCAGTCCGCGACGACAAATCCCAAGCTGCATACTCTCAAACATCAAATCCCAACCGATGGAGCCAAGCAGGCGCAGGCAACTGCTCCCTGGCGTGCATCTGCCTCACGAACCGAGAATCCGGCTAGGGAAGCATGCGGCAAACCCTGCGAGCCCAGGCTGCCGATGCCACATGAGTTTTGTTAGAAAGCGTGCGTTGAAGGCAGGGTTTATGTTGGTAGACTTTCTTGACATATTTTTGTGCCCTTCTCAGTCAGGAGCCCAGAGAAACGACCAGATAAGCAAAGCTTAGACCGACCCAGACTAGCCAGGATACTTGCGATGCCTGAAGACAAGACTAGAACATGTAGACAGATCCACAGAAATTCCATTCTGAAGCAAAACGACATCCCAAGCCAAGATACCGCAACCAGGATGTTGCGGCAGATTGGGAGATTGAGTCTGGACGCACGTTATCTTCTCCAGGTCTGTATAGCCGTGTGGAAGCGAAGTTTAGGCCACGCCTTCCGGGTCGGGATTCTCTGGACGTGTGGGTCAGTGTCGTTGATGTGGATCAAAGCCACATGACGCAAGAACAGATCCAAGAGGGTGGCAGTCGATCACAAGATGTTAGAAGAAGTCTCCCCTAACATTCTTTGACAAAGTCTATCATGCTAGGTCAATGTCAAAGTCTCAGCTCCTACACAGAGTTGGTCGTCATGCAGGCAGTGCCCATCATGTGCTGATACAGTAAGTTGAGCTGCTCCCTTCATGTCCCCGCAGCTCATGAATTCGCGCATATGGCCGAATAGGACAGGCTGTTCGTTGGCAGTCGAACTGGTGTGTGCAATCCAACAGCCCCTTGCGCAGACCAGAAATCTGAAGCCACATGACGTATATACTTGCAGTTTTCTGCCTTGAAGTTTTTCTGAAATGCCAGCGGTGCAGGACATGCGCCGTCTCACGGCTTTGGCCTTGCTGCTCTGCTTGGAGGCCAGCCCTGCACAGACGCTTTGTATCTCTGTACATGTGGGGGTTTCCGCAAATGAGGGGTACTTTATTTGCGGTCCGTATAATAAGGATCCTACTGTTTAGGGTACATATCAGGGTTCCCTATTTTCGGAAACCCCCATGTGATGGTAAGTGCAGTGAATGTCAGTTCATGGGGTGTTTGTGTGGACTCTGCCTGGTGGATGGCACTGTTGAGAAGATGCCGAATGCTGGGAGAATCTTGGCCAAAGCCTTCATGTCTAAGGTAGCCCTTGCGCAAGAGCTCGCCGTGGTGCGACCTTTTGCAAGCAGCCAGGAAATCGAGGTGCCACAGCATCAAGTGATATCAAGCAAGCAAGGCTTGTCCAGAGCTAATGCAAGCCTAGTGGTGGTGCTTGTCAAAACTCGTGGCATGGCTGCCCGTACCCTGCGAGGACATGGATGAAGCCTTTGCACTTTGGAACACGGTTTCCCCATGTGGCGACAAAGCCCTCGCCGAATTCGATTTGATTCTTGTGTCACTTGGTAGCAGGCAGATGTGGTTTGCATATGCCAATTTCCTGGGACCTCCACTCTTCGGAACAACCCAGGTATAGCAGTGACTCGGACCGACTTCATGCTACACCATGCAGTCACTACTTACTGACTCTGTGCTCCTGGGCATTGCTTCTGGATGTCCAGTACTCGTCAGCCTGTTTTTGATAGGGTTCTGCACAGATGTTGGCATGATTTCATGGTATGTAACGCCACAATACTATATTCGGACAGTGCGATAGTTATCCGATAGTATTATAGCCTAGAATACTATAGTGATTAAAATACTACAATGCTTTACTCCTACGATAGGAATGCTATAGTGCTGTACTCGTGCAATACTCTAGTCATAGTATGCCCATCAGGAAAATTTGGTCAAAATCCGGATGCGCTTGATGCAGTGGAGCGCGTCAGCACCGCCTTCCGAGAAAGAACGCAGCCGTGGCACAGGCTGGTTTTCCACTACCTGAGAACCCTAAGCCCCAAATCCTCAAACCCCAGACCTTGAAGACCCTAGGTATATAGCCTTAATATGGCTTTTTTTCTCCAATTATATAGCCTAGCCCATTATAGGGTAGGGGTCCCTATTAAGGGTCCCTCCTTTCACAGCTGCAGTTGCAAGAGTCTCACCTTGGCTCTTCTGGTGCCCTGCAGGTGTTTTCGAGAAGTGCACGTAAAGGCTGCGAACTTGACGGCTGACGAGGACAGCCCTTGTGAGTCAGAGTGTCAGAAAGGGTTTCGTTTCTGGGGGCGTTAAAGGGTAGGCTAAGCGTCCCACGTATTCAGACATGTGAGGACTAAACCCTAAAGCCTAAGCTGGGCACTTTGGGCGTGGTATGGCGTAAGAGACTGCCATCCATGTTACTAGGGTACTTCGAGCGACGGGCAGAGATCCCCCCGAGCTCAGCGAAGATGCCGGGGATGGCCGTGACGAAGTGGTGCTCCAAGGCTAAACTCTGGAGGTCTCACAAGTTGCTCGTGGAATTTGCGTCTCATCTTTGGACACTGGTTTGCTCCCCTTGCCTTTGTGAGAACCAGCTAAACTCATTTAAAAGTAGGAGGCCCATGGCCAGATCCCTAAACCCTGAAACCCGAGCCTCCCTCTCTCCTGTAGTCATCCCTGCGAAGGAACCACTCGGCCGAGGGCCTCTCTGTGTTAGTTCGAGGGTTTCTGCAGAGCGAGCTCCTTCCCTAAAGTCGGCTTTGGTCTGCGCCGTCGCAGGATGTCTATGATTCTCGCGGCTATGCCGTGCGCAAGGATTGGGTGAATGGCCCGAACAAAGTCTTTCGCCCCAGGGTTGCAATTGGGAGCTGGAGAAACCCATCTCACTATCCCGACTCAGATCATCGCAAATGCCAAGGCTACATTCTGCGCAGTTTCCTGGACAACACACTCGCCCCTGCTGACTACTATGCCTTCTATTTCATGGTGCCTTGGCCTCTCCATTTAGTGGTCTGGTTCCGAGTTCGCTGGACTTCTGCAAGCTACTGCATCGTGGAAAGTGCAGACACTTCAAACTGTTCGTACGATGCTTCTTTCCCCCAAGCCCCAATCGCGAAACCCTAACCCCTAAACTCTCAGCCCTAAGCTCTCAGCCCTAAACCCTAAACTCTCCGCCCTCAAATTCAAGTCAGGAATTTGACTCGGTCCCACTGCGAAGCCTCTGGTTGGATCAGCTATATGCGGAGGCCACTCCGGCAATGATATATAATATGCTATACTAGAATACACAACGCTGTAATGAACCATAGTACAACATGCTATAATGGACGATCTACACTATATACCATAGTACAGCATGCTGTAATCGACTTTCTATACTATTATATCCTTCAATCTGGCTCGGATCCTTTAGTTCCTTTTCCGAAGAGCGGGGTGAGGTGTCGGCATTAAGAGGGATCGGGGATTCGGAAAGGCTGAGGTTGAGCTCCCGGCTGAGTATGGGATGGGTGGGGCATCCCTCATTTGGGTGAGGCTTTAGAGTTTAGGGTCTAGGGACCTTAAACCCCTTAGTCCTAAGCCCAAGGCAGGGGCGTGGGACCCCGGTGTTTCCGCCTTCTTCTTGAGGATCTAGCTGGCCACTGCCCTCAAATGTTGGGTTTCGGAGGGTGTACTACAGTGGCCTAAATAATTTCCGACACGTTTTGGGCGTTCCTTATTATCATCATCATAAAGCAGTGGGCTCCAAAACCCTATTCTAACTATTGAGACCCCTGTGTTATGTCTGGGATCGTTCTTCTGCCTCTGTGGTCACGCTTCGTCGCTGCTGCGCTGCAAGGTCGTGATTTATCCCCGGGCCGCCATCCGTGGTAGCCGCTATCGCGGTGATTCCTGGGATCCTTTCTTAGACGAAATCTCGGCCGAGCAGCTGGGCGAAACGGTTGAGTCTTAATTTCCAGCCAGAATCTTCGGACTACTCAAAAGGCCGAGGGCCTAGGGGTCCGTGTGAGCCTGCTGAAGCCTCCACGACCGGGTTCACGAAGGCTTGACATGCACTGAACACCTGGCCCTCTCTAGTCCTTCAGGGTTCCGTGTTGAATCGACTGAAGACTTGAGTTCTGGAGATGATGGTTGTACGGGCATGCTCAGTTTCCGCAGTGTGTTGATGGCGGGGAGAATGGCAATGTAGCAGTGGGTGGGCAAGGTTGCTCCAGCACCTCAACGGCAACGCCATCTACTTCAAGCATCCGTGGCTAGAGTTCCTAGCCGATCAGTTGGAGGAGCTGCAACAACCCCGAACCCCAAACCCTTAACCCTAAACCTCTAAATCCCTGCACCCTAAATCCCCCAAACCCCTAAATCCCTAAATCCCAAAACTCTAACATCTTCTCTGCATGCGTAAAACTTCCGCTTTGGCCGCCTCGGTGCCAGGAAGATGAAGCCGAAGGTAACACCAGCGTCTGGAGAGCAGATAGTGGGATGCTTGTGATATTCAGTTAATACAACATATGATGCTACAAAGATGTAGTATGGTTCAAGATAGGCAGAGGTCCGGAATATAATTTTTTGTGATGCTGTGATGCTGCATTCACCACAGCCTAGCCACGGCCGTGGTAGACACTGTTCGAGGTACGGCCTTCGACGTACGCATGGCGGCATTGACTCTACAGGCATCTCTGGAAGCGGCAGACAATGCCACTACATCCCTGGCTGCCGCATGGAAGCAACACGTCCCAGAAGGATGAAGGGAGGGCAGGGGCATGACTGAAGCAGTCCTCACGCCAGGATGCGAAAGTCCATTCCGTCTCGTGCAGGAGAGCAGCCATATCGGGATGACTCTCTGCTGGTTGGAAACTATGCCAACACGTTGCTGAACAGAAGCTTTGATGCCGGTGAACTTGTGCCATGGACGCTTTACCTTCTTTCCCCTTTCTGGCTGCCTTGGATGTTTGGGTTTTTGCGTCTTGGTTTGGTGAAGTTCGAGATGTGCTGCTCCGCCAGGTGCGTCATGCGGCTCTGAACAACTTGCTGCACAATATCAACCAATCTCAGCTCACTTTAGCCGTGATCGCCTATGACGATTGGTGGGAGTCTAAGCTCCTTCAGAGCCTGGAGTGGGCACACCACCCTTTCCGAGCTTCGACGACATGAAGAATAGTTAGGAGGTTTCCGAAAATTTGGGACCCTCATATAATGCCCTAACTAGTAGGATCCTTGTTATAAGGACCCCAGAATAAGGTATCCCTAATTTTCGGAGACTCCCAGTTCGATGGAGAACTCGGGCAGAGATTGACACAGTTTCCTCAGCACTGTCAGGTAGCGTCGTGATCTTGGCGGACGGGATCGGAGAGAGCACCACAGAAATTGAAACTCCCGGAGGTGGGGCTGACTCTTTTGGCTGCTGACTCGTTTGGCTGCTGCCCGGCATGGGGTTCCAGTGCCCCTGTGGCAGGTCCGACTCTCTTGAAAGAGAAGGCTTGGGATGGTTGGGCAGGAGGATCGGAGCGAGTGCTTTGCGATGCTGCATCAGCAGTCACCACGGAGCAATTTGTGCCACTAGTCTGCCCTCCATGAAACGGTCTCTTGAGGTTATTTATATGTCATCTTACTGAAGCTCTGCACCGAGGTTTACCGACACCTACCACTTCATTTCAGGGCCAGTGCAGCTTTTGGTGGACGATCAGGGCCATCCTGTCCTGCCCTACATACCGTCCTCCTCGAGCTACTGTACTCGGCACCGGGAGTGCTCGTCAGCCTTGGACCAGGCGAGCTTGGTCAAAGCAGCCACATCTAGTACATAGTTTGAAGCACATAAAGAATATATCACATAGTATATGACATACAATATACAGTTATACATTATGCGATATATAACATATAGTCTATCATGTACTGTATACATAGTAGAGTTAGATATGTACTCCCACTGAACCCTAAGGACCTAAGCCCTACAGGGCCGAACTCCTTTTGTTGCAGGCCGAAACGTTCTTTGGAGTCGAGCTGCTTTATCACCACGACACCTTTGAAACGGTCTTCGTGACCGAGGATGTCAAGACCTTCTGTGCGGACTGGGATGTGGCAGCCGCCTATCTTGGGAGCTACGAGAACTGCGACTACCTGCTCGGCCCAACGGCAGATGACTACATTGCTTGGTCACGCAGCTGCTATCACATGACAGGTTTCAGAAGCCAGTGACCCATGCGGAGCAGCATCACTATTTTGCGAAGCCCTGCCACAGATACATTTCAAGCATTGGCCCCTTGCATGTTGCGCATGCCTCTTGCCACTGCATTGGGCACGTGCCGGTGCTCAGGTTGATCTCTACGAAGAGGCCGTACAGGTATATGCCGAAGAACAAGGACGGTGAGACAGGGATGTGTGCGGCCAGACGACTCGATGTGAACGGGCCAGCATGACTAATCAGAGAGAAGCCCCCGACTTACCAGCTACTCGGATCCATAAAAACGCGCGGCGCAGCAAGGGTTACGACCCCACCATTCCCACTTCTAGATCACGTCAAGAGAGCTGCCCTTTCACATGCTCAGTTGGCAAACTACGTCATTGCGCTGCAGTCGAATGTTTGTCTGAAGACGACGTTTGTGTTCCGAGGTTATTTGCGGTTGTAACAGACCTCAGGTTGGCTTCTCCTCAGATGCCGCTAGACTCCGTACGGCGGCAACCCAGTCCTGGGTCTTCCATTCGTGATGGAAGCCTAAGCCTCTTAAACTACACCTACCCTTTCGATACATCGTATACGAACTCAAACCCTCCTTAACCCCCAGTAAGCCTTTCAATACATCCTGTAAGAACCCCACGTGCTGAACCTCAGATCGACTTCTAAAAGGGAACCCTTAAAGAAGCCCTTAGAGGAGCGCTTAAAGGAGCCCTTAAGGGAACCCTTAAAGGTACCCTTAAAGGAGCCCTTCGTCCCGACAGGAGCGGGTCGGCTGGAGGCCTTGGACCTCGCTGTGGACTCCACCTCCACTTGACGAGCGCGACTGCGCCTTGCACAACTCAGTAGGGCGGAGCCTAGGAGAAAGGGTTTAGGGATTTGGGGGTTTAGGGTTTAGGGATTAGGGATTTGGGGGTTGAGGGGTTAGGGTTTAGGGGTTTAGGATTTCGGGTTTTCAGGAACCTGAAGTCCAAACCTGAACGCCAAAGCTGCGCAGGCAGCCTCTACCGGGAAGGTGAGTACATGGCCCGGCTCGCCAGCATTGACGCTCCTCGTCCTGACCCTTAGACCCTAAACCCTGAACCTTGCACCCTGAATCCTAAATCTTAAACCTTAAACCCTAAATGAGAGACCGCAAACCCTAAACCTTAAACCTTAAACCGCGGCCGTTTTTGCCGAGCTTGGCTCCAGTGGAGAATGCCGGGAGCTTCAGAAAACAAGGGCTCCTTACTATTGGGAACCATATTCCTCAGATTATGGGAGGATACCTAGTATGATTTAAGGCATATTCCTTCATGAAGTAGCGAGGATCCTCATTGAAAGGGCCCGCAAAAAGGAACCCCTACTCTTAAGACTCCCTGGGCTCGAGGAATGCAGTTTCTTCATGGAGGATGCCCGTGCCTGCGACTTCAGCCCGAACTGCACCTTCCGACCTCTCTTTGAGTCTGGCAACACGGCTCTTTACTGTTCTTAGGAATTAGGTTTTAATTTTCGCATAATACAGCTTAAAGGGATTAATACGAATATTGTTGTTATTTTGGTTCTGAGGGCGGCTAGGGGCTCAGATCTCACAGGTCCGTCCGGGGTACTTTTGTGAAGCACGAGATGCCCCAAGCTTTAAATCGCAATCCCGGTAAGAGCTAGACACTCACACCTGCAGGCTAACCCCATAAATCCCCGAAAGCCCTAAACCCTAAACCCGCAACCTTAAACCCCAAAGCCTAAGAACAAAAGCACCCCAACACCCTTCAAACCAAAACCCTAGCTCCGAGGTGGCAGTTTCCGAAAGTAGGGGACCCTAACGTACTTAAAGGATCATGGGACTTAGTCAGTAGGGTTATAAGTACCTTAATTGGGGTTATAAGCATAGTTACGTTACTTATAACCCTAGTTACTAAGTCCCATGATCCTCTAAGTAGTACTCTAAATAGTATCCTTTTTTGACAACGACACGAAAGTAGGTACCCCTAATTTTCGGAAACTCACTAAACCTTATAGATCCCTTATAGGAACCCTTAAAGGAACCCTTATAGATCCCCGTAAAGAAGCCCTTCATTTTCGGAAACTCCCAAACCCTAAACCCCATAGATCCCTTCAAGGAACCCTTAAAGGATCCCTTTAAAGGAGCCCCGAACTTTCGGAAAGTTCCCAGGTAAATGCATGCAGACGAGGCAGCTCCTTGGATGTCGTTTCGGAGATCCTCGGTGCTGTTCTTTAACCTCGGTCCGATCCCTGGGTACCTCTGATCCACGGCATATAAGACCTGCTAGAAAGATATAAGAACCCGTATAGCCGTATAGGTAGCGCCGAGTTTGAGAAGATAGTTCAGATTCAGATTGCATCGTCCATGACATCGAGTGTCAGTTACATGAGCAAGCAGACACCGGCGTACTGACTCAGGTTCGAATTGTTACCTCGCCCTCCGATTTCGTTTACATGGAGCCCCGGTTGCAATGGTTGGAGATCCATGATCGAAAAGCAAGAGATGGCCGCTCCCACGAATGTGTTAGCGCAAAGTCAGCCTTTCGCTAAGGACTTCCACCACAACGCTTTCAGCGACCAGGTTTACAAGCACAGACACAGCAACCGCAACTGCCACTACCACCTCTTCAACAAGTGCGTCAACAACAGCTTCTTTCACAACCTCCACATCCACAACCAGCTCTTGGACTCGGACACGAACGAGTACTGCCACGTCGTCAACGACATTCCTTCCCACTTCTGCAACATGCCGGGTACCGGACATTGCAGGAGCCGAGGCTTGCTACTCACTACAGCCTGGAGAAACTTGCCAAGTACCTTGCCCCGTGGGCTATCAGGGGGAGTCTTCTGAGTACACCTGCTTAGAGAACCTGACCTTCGCTGGCGAGCAGCCGGAATGCATCAGGACCCCGGAAGCTGACGCGAAATCTTACACGTAAACCAGGTATCAGGTCAAACAGCGCGAGTGAACTGCATGCGTTTTTCGCTTCTTTTCGGTCATTGTGGACCGAGTTCGCGCGCATCGACAGTAGAAAGACTCGTTCTTCTACTTGTGGTCGCAGGACAACTACCTCAATCACAGAAGAAGGCGACCGTCGATGTTCGACGGGCCTTCCGATGACTCCTGGCGCTGATGTCAGCGATTGCTTCGGCATCGCCGCAGGTGGGAGATCATCTACGGGAGAACGTCTGCCCCGGGCCGGGGTCTCGCTGGAATGTGCTCTTGCCATACACCCCAAACCCCAATAGTACTAGTCTCATCTAGTATCCGTATTTTGGTTCGTTTCAGAGTCGCCACAAATGTTGACGAGTTGGACGTCCCTCAGAAAGCTTCTTCCCGCGACTTTCTTGCATGTGAGCTGCTGTCTGCGTAGAATATCGCTCTGGGACCGTGATCTCCTAAACCCCAAACCCTAAATCCTAAAGCCTAAACCCTAAAGCCTAAAGCCTAAACCCCAAACCCTAAACCCTAAACCCCAAACCCTAAAGCCTAAACCCTAAACCCTAAAACCCTTTGAGCTCTGCTCTGAACCTCCACTTCGCGACCCAAGCCCCCTTTAGGATCTCAGCTAAGCATCCGGCGCTCTCAGCCTTAAACCCAAGGCCCCAAAGCCCCATACCGAAGACCTTAAATTCTTACACCTTCGTGGAAATCTTGTCGGGGGGCTTCGGGTTCCTCGGTGTAGGGTTTAGGGTTTAGGGTTTGGGGCTTAGGGTTTAGGGGTTTAGGGGTCTTATACGGTTTAGGCCCAGCCGTGGCAGGGGCAGCTTGCACGGTTCGCTGCTCTGGCAGCTTTGCGGGCTCTCCGGTGCAGTGTCTCGGTTTTTGTTAAGGAGCTTAGTCCAAGTCTCTATCAATTTGGGTTTGGGTTTTCAGGTTTCGGGTTTAGGATATATAGTATATGAACTCCGGTACTTTCTGACAGTTCCATGAAGTTCCTGAACAAGAACGCAGGTATTACTGCGCTGCAGACGGCGTCTTTCGACCCACGGGGGCTGCTTTGGAATGCCAGGCGCGAAGATGTCGGAGCCGAACCACCAAGCCCAAGTGCCGGACACGATTCGGAGCTTGAAGGAACCCTTGAAGGAAGCCTTGAAGAAGCCCTTAAGGGAACCCATGTCGGACCTTGCCCTCAACTCTCTAACCCCGACCCAAGCTGAGACCTTCTGTCTCAGCGAAGCAGAGCGCAGCTCCTCTTAAAGGATCATGGGACTTAGTAAGTGAGGATATAAGGACCTTAATTGGGGTTATAAGTATAGTTACGTTACTTGTGACCTTAGTTACTAAGTCCCATGATCCTCTAAGCCGGATTGCGAGTTCTGGCAAGAGCCCAAACCACAAGCTGAGAGACACAGCCGAGGTTCCTTCCCTCACAAAGGGCCCATGATCGAAGCAGCATACTACAGGGGCCTTAATAATTAGAAAGGGTTTTGGGGAAGATTATACTATATTTATAATAACGGAACCCCAACATAGCATGGGTAACTACTTAGGCCCCTTTATTATTATTATTATTAGTATTATTATTAGTATTATTATTAGTATTATTATTATTATTATTTTTAGTAGTATTATTGTTATTATTATTACTATTCTTATTATTACTATAATGGTTATTATTATACTAATTTTTATTATATTTATAATAATTGTTATAATTGTAATAATAATAACTATTATTATAAGTATTATTATTAGCAGCTAACGAGTGCCCAGAGCCAGGAGAGGTTCTGCGACACGTCTCAGTTGCCGAGCGGCTACGACGTCGCTTCCTGCGCGCAGTCTGATCCCCAGTTCCCAGAGCTCCAACACCTTAAAGGGATCTATAGAGTTCCTTTAAGGGATCTATATAGGGTTCCTTTAAAGGGGTCCTTTAAGGGTTCCTATAAGGGATCTATAGGGTTTAGGGTTTGGGAGCTTCCGAAAGTTCGGGGAAACCTTGTTTTGGGCTCCTTATAGTAAGGATCCTACTATTTAGGGTGCTAGATTAGGGTCCCCCATTTTCGGAAACTCCCATATCCCGAAATTAAGGAAATTTCTTTAAACCATATAAGGGATCCTACGAGAATGTAAGGCATATTCCTTAGCTAAGGGATATTAGAGTCTCGATTTCAAGTTGACGCTTCATGCTCTAGTGAACGCTACAACCCTACCGCTGCCTATCTGAGGACATCTGTTGGGGAGGTATGCTTCGTGAATCTCTGATGCAGTGATCACGTTCTTGATGTCCCCCGTCATGTTCTCCTGCCCGCATACTTGTTACGCGCAGTGGAGCAGTCAGCCTGTACTTTTGTCCCTGCGCGATGTGTTGCACGAAGCCTTCTGACATGTCTTTCAGTGAGGAGATGTCCAGACGGATATCTTCCAGCAGAGTCGCTGTACGTATGCGGAGCAGATGGTCTTTTCCTGGGCTTTCCGCCAACTTGCGAACTCGCGGATTCTGGGTTATTCTTCAGGCACTTAAGTTACCCTGATGGGGATCTATAACAATAATATGGTGTATTTTGGTTCCCTTAAGAAGAACTCAGGATTGCAGCTCGGATCTCTCGACCAAGGCAGGGGACCTTAGCAGAAACTTCTCTGACTGCTCTGGAATCCTGGCCGGGAGTGACTGCATCGTCCGGTGCGCGTTTGGCCACGAAGGGGATCCAGCAACGTACACCTGCCTGCCGGATGGTACGCTTGCAGGACCTGTTCCAGGTGTCCCTTGCCAGCCGAAGACCTGCCCTGTGCCCGATGCTCTGGCAGATCCCAGTTTTGGAACAAACTGCATCGGGACCCGTCATGGCGAAACTTGCCGGGCTGCATGCAGTCCTGGCTTTTCTGGATTGTCGGAGCAACTGCGCTGCGACAACGGGGTTTTGCAAGGATCGCTGCCGAAGTGCACCGGATTCCCTTGCTCCCTGGAGGGTGTGCGGCTGGAGCCAGGCATGGATGCAAGCGACTGCACAGGGAAGCGATCTTTGGAGGAGTGCTTTGTCCAGTGCGGCCGTGGATTCTCCAGCCAAGGAAGTCCGGTGATGACCTGCCAAACGAACGGCAGATTCACCCAACACTCGTTAGTCTGTACTCGGAGAATTTGCGGAGACTTGTCTGCCGTGCCGGGGTTCAGCGATGCTTCTGTCGTAAACTCTTGTGCTGGGCGTGGATTTGGTGAGGTCTGCTCTGCATTCTGCCGCCAGGGTTGGGAGTTGCAAGGCAATGCCACTGTCCTTGTTTGCGACGATGCACCGGATAACAGTGCAGGATTCTCTGTGTACTTCGAAAGCGATGGCCGATTGGTCCATGCCGCTGAAGCTGGCGGTCCTTTCTGCAAAGCACGCCCTTGCACAGCCAACTTGCCAAACCTGCAAGGTGTCCAGCATGACTGTGCAGGGAAAACAACGCACGAGACCTGCACAGTGCAGGCAGCTCCGGGCTATCGCTTTGAGTCTGCCGCGCCTCAGCTCACGGCAACTTTGGTCTGCCAGGCGAACGGCAGTTTTGCGGGTAGCATCCCTCAGATCCTGGCGGACAGCTGTCCTGAAGTGCAGTTCGGGCCAGGAGTGGGCAGCACTTGCAGCAATATTCCAGTCGATGGAGAATGCTGGGCGTATTGTGAAAGTGGATGGTCGGGACTACCCCGGAAGTATCATTGCCAGCTGAGTGCAGATGCTTTGGAGCTCCGGGCTTTTGAGCAGGACATCAACTGCACAGCTGCGAGGCGCCTGGAGGCATCGGAACCCGGCGCCTGCTTTGACGACGCCATGGGGACAGCCTTGCACCGAAGCAGCACAGGGGCTTCCGAAATGCTAGCCTATGAGATGCTGTCATGGGTGGCCCTAGGACGTTTGTCAAGCTATAGGTCATCTTTGCGAACAGCCGAATGTCGACAGCGTATTCGTATCTGAGTTGCTCGAGTCTGTTACCCAAGGTCCCTGCCAGAACTAACGCACTCCTGCAGCGAGATGCTTCACGGGGAGGTGTGTGTTGTTCATTGCAGCACAGGCGGGGACAAATCCCAGCCCGGTGGGTGAGTAGAACTCCCAAACCCTAAACCTAGCACCTCAACACTAAAACCCTCAACTTGGCCTTAAATCCTGAACCTTAAAACGCTCGAGCCCTGAACCCCTAAACTTGGCCCTTAACCCTAAAGCCCGAAGCAACCCCAAAGCGCAGAGAAGTGTAGGATCCATGAAAAGGCTGGGAGATGGTCGAGCCGAGTCCAACGATCATCACCTGCGACAACGCATCTTTGGTTGGAGGTGCTCCCCAGAGCAGATGCATGCTGTTTAGGGTCTTAGGGTTTAGGGCCGGGGCTTTAGGGTGGTTTAGGGTTTAGGGGCTTTCAGGTTTGAGGTTCAAGGTTTAGGGTTAAGATGTTTCGAGGGTGTTTCAAGCTTTTCCCGGACTTGCATCAGAGAATCAGTATCTCCAATATCTCTCTGCCTTCTGAGGACCTTTACCCCACTGTCGCCCAAAGCAGTGCGACTTTGGACTGCCGAACACTTTGGGGGTGAGCTCGAACTGCAGCGGAGCCGTGACTGGCGAGCGCTGCCTGGTTGTTTGTGAAGAGGCGGGTCACCGAAGAGTTCCGCTTTTGCACACCAGTGTCCAGAATGTCTCATGTTGGTCTAGATGGCAATATCACTTTAACTTTGCGTGATGGCCCGCTCTGATGAAGAGTCAAGTGGTGATCAACAAAGGACCGGAAACACGAACGCCAGCTCTTCTCATGACTGCTCCGAGCGTCTCATGTGCGTGCTTTAGCAAGCTTGCTGACAGAATTCCAAAGTTGCTCTGCCTTTCCGTGTGCCTTCGTCGTCAAATCCTTCTTTGAGGTTCCTTAGCTCTCCTGCTTTCGCCGCGAATTCACCCCCTTCTGCTGTAGAGAGTTGCAATGAAGTCGACAAGCATGAAGTCACGCAGCTGCATCAACAGTGCTGGACGAAATCCATCGGCATGCTTCACATTCGTATATTGTGCCCAGAGAGCGAAGAGTCTACGCGTTGTCGCCTCACCGTCGCTCTCATGCCAGACCAGAAGCATAAGTGAGCCACTTGAGCTGCTTAGAACCCGGCCACAACAAGAACGTCGACCCAACACTCAAAATTAGCATGCTGCACCCGCCAGGGGTATTACTCTGACTCTGATTCTGGACGAGAGCAGTTCCTCTGCACGGCTGCGGGATCTTTTGCAGGTAACTCGGCGCTTGATGCGATCCTGGAGAGAGGGGCTTGGAAAGGGCATCTCATGAGTGAGGGCTTTTCGCAGCAGATGGAGCATTCCTTGAAAGGTAGAAAAGGGGCCCTAATAATTAGACTAGGGTTTTGGGGCCCTTCATACTATGATCACAATAATAAGGAAGCCCCAAAATAGTAGAGATAATTTTTGCGGCCCCTATGTTGTGGGTCGCACTCAGAACTGTCGAATGAGTCTCCAGATGAGCTGACGTCCCCCAAGGCTGCCCCAAGCCCGAATCTAAAACGCACACCCCAAACCCCAAATCCTGAGCCCTGAACAGCTGGAATCCCTAAAGCCCCCAAGAACCGTAAGCACTAACCCCAATCCCTAGACCGTAAATCCTAGCCTCACACCTACACCTCCAACCCGCAAGCCCTAAACCCGAAGGCCCTGAGCCCTAAACTTGAATCTCCAAAACCCCAAAACCCTGGGTCGTTGTCAAAACAGGGGCACCTTTTTAGGTACCCTAAATAATAGGTGCCGTATTATAATAAGGGACCCTAGTTTTGACACAATTAAACTGCTATGTTTTCCTGTCGTCCTATCGCCGTGGCAGGTGAGGCTCCGGATTGCCGACGTGTGTCTTGTGCAGACCTTGAGCTGGGAGCTGACTTTCAACACAACTGTCGTGGGACGCTGGGGCTTCATAGGGCGGTTATAGGGTGGTTGTCATTAGGGTTTTAGGGTTTAAGATGCTATAGGATTGCTATAAGGATTTGAAGAGGCTGCTATGAGGATTGAAATTCCAAGGCAGGGTGGATAGTATGGGTGCTAGTGAGAGCTTTAGAGGGGTTCTGTAAGAGCTTTGCACTGGTGTTGCAAGTAGGCCCCAAACCCTATACCCTTATAGAATCCCTAAAGAATAAAAAGGGACCCTGAAACGAACCCTGAAAACTACCCCTGAACCTCGAAGCAAAGGTTTCAATAAGAGAGAAGCCTAGGGTTTTTTCCGAAGCTTTTCTTCAACAGTCTCCTATCCCATGGGCTCTCTACTAGGGGTCTTCCTATGGTTTCCATATGGCTCTATAAAAAGGGGACCCCTAATATAGTACGCTAAATAGTAGGATCCTTACTATAAGGAGCCCAAAACAAGGTTTCCCCGAACTTTCGGAAACTCCCAAACCCTAAACCCTATAGATCCCTTAAAGGAACCCTTATAGGAACCCTTAAAGGACCCCTTTACAGGAGCCCCTAACTACATTTTCGGAAACTCCCCATATTGCCAGCCCTTGAACCCAGGAAGCTCTTCGGAGAGAGCTGTGTGGTGACCTGCGCCGCGGGTTTTCATCTCTCCGGCTGGGGAGCTTCCTTTGTCTGTGCTGGAGATGGGAGATTCTGGGCGCTTGTTTAGGGAATTTGATGTACTCTGCCATGAGAAGGGTTCCTTTAAGGGATTTATAGGGTTCCTTGAAGGATTCTATAAGGGTTTAGGGTTAATTATGGAATTTAATTCAACTTACAAAACCACAGAATTTAATAAGAACCCAGGATATCAGGGCCTTCTGCCTCTCTGCCAAGCTACAGCTTGTGCAAGATTTGACGACCTGAACTTCGTCTCGACCTGCGATTCTGTGGTGACGAACGGGAACTGCAACGTGTCATGCGGGTCCGGGTTTGAGGAGAACTCGTCTGTTCTCACCTGCGATGCCGCCGGCACCTTGGTGGGGCAGCTCCCCATTTGCAAGCCAGAGGCATGTGCAGTGGACCCGAGCTTGCAAAGCGCTTCCTACAGCCACGATTGTCTAGCACTTCCCTTCGGTCGCTCATGCAGTGTCGTCTGTGCCGACGGGTATGAGCCTGACACAGATGAAGGGCAACAAGTGGAGCCAGGGGAGCAGTGGCAGTGCGGGATCAACGACACACACGCATCCCACCCAAGGCTTACCGGGATTCTTCCGAGCTGTCGTCCAGCAGCATGCGATGCTGGATATCCTCTCCAATCTCCGGCTACCAGGGACAACTGTACCGCGATGCTTACAGGTCAGATCTGTGTGCAAAACTGTGCTACCGGCTTCGTTCCCAGTGACGCGATCGTCGACATGTTCCGCTGCAATCCTGATGCTAGGTTCCTGTTAAGGAGTTTAATTCAAGTTACCATAGTAGGGATCTATAGTAAATAACATGGAATCTTTATTACTGTAACCTCAATTAACCCAGGATGGCGTTCTCATTTCCATTTCTGGAGAAGCCTTGGCTTGACTCTTTGCAGCACGAAGACAGGGTCGCAGCACTACTAGTCAGCTCCGGTGTCAGCTTAGGTAGCATGGTCTAGTCTAGTAGGAATATGTAGATTGTGTATTCTGTTCTTATATTATGTCACTATAGTATAAAATAGTATATTATATATTATACTGTCTAATATTATGGTTCAGGCCGAGTGGCCACTTGCAAGCTCACACCACTCGGGCCTGGCATCGTGACCACTTGCGCTGGAGCGTCCTGGCTGCATGAGTGGAAGCCCCGGCAGACATGGGAAGCTACGTAACCTAGGAGGCCTCACATTTACGTTCAGGGTTCAGGGTTTTAGGGTTTAGGGTTTAGGTTTTAGGATGAGGATTCTAAATAGTAGGATTCTTCTCATAAGGACCCCTAACCAATGCATCTCTGTAACAGACACCCCGGTTGCACCGTCCTTGCAGGACCTCCGGGGTCTATTTGGCCTGTTCCGTGCTTTGCATCGACCAAGGAGGTTCCAATCAACAGCATCTGCAACGCCTTCTGCTCTGCTGGGTTTCGATTGGAAGGCCCCGTGCAACAGTGGAGATGTGATGGACCGAGCAGCAACTTCTCTGCAGAAGGGAGACCTCGAAGGGCACGTGGCACTGGTTCTTGTAATTTCCGAGTTCATATGAAGTTGGCGTGCATGGAGCAGCTTCGCAAAGGTGAACTCCCAGCTTTGGACGGCAGTGACCAGGAGAGTTATCTGTTGATGTTGTGCTGGTGTAGTATGGTGCAGTACTCCGCTAAAGCGCGCAAGAACTTATTACGCATGTCCCGCCTGTCGAGGACGTTGCGCTGCGAGGACACCTCCCAGTATCTTGCATGCGACAAGGATGTCCGAAAGAGAATCCATGCATTGGCATGTGCAGCATGACTTGCAAGGCCTGCGTGCCCGACGCTTGTGCCTACAACATCCCGTGGGAGATCGATTTTGACAACAACTGTTCGTCAGTACCGTCGCTGGGCCCAAGCGAAGCATGTGTCAGTCTCTCTAAACTCTGAACTTACCTTGACGTGAAACAGAATTGGATTGCAGTTAGTGTTTGCGTCCTGCAGTCTGTTCTGGATGCACGAATTCGCCGTTGACCAAAACTACCCAGCAGGGCATGCAATGTAATTTGCCCACGGACCCACAGGGTTACAGGTTCTTTGTAATTAGCCTCACACACGCCTTGCATCCGCTTTGTTGTGGCGAGGACTGGCTCCTTCTGCTTGGTTGCTTGCCCTGGCGATGGTAACAGCAGCTTGCTGCGCTGCGCCGAAGATGGCTCCTTACAAGGGGCTTTGCCTCTTTGCAACGAGGCGGGCAGTGCATCATTAATGTGCACGTTCGCCCTCATGATTTTTTTGTCACTGGGGGTGAGGGAAAGAGTCTTTCAACTCTTCGCCTAACAAGCTGCCGAATCTGCCAAGCAGGTGCCACAGAGTTCCAGCGAAACCACCACCAGAACGCAGACGGTCTGTTCCTCAGAGAAAGCTGCAAACGAGTACTGAAAGCATCTTGCACGGAATGCGTGCTGAATGCATTCAGTTAGCATGAATGTTACTCGCTGTGTTCGAGTACGCGAGACAACTCTCTCTCTCTCTCTCTCTCTCTCTCTCTCTCTCTCTCTCTCTCTCTCTCTGATGCCTTGTAAACGTCACGCCTTCAGGACGTGCCAGTGCTGTTGCAGAGCACAGTGCATGTAAATCACATTGCCGAGACGACGACTACGCGCGTCATCGTCCTTGTTGGAAAGCTGACGGTCCAAACGTGGCTCGGGGCAAGATCGAGAGTGGGTCGAGAACTGACAGCTTACTGTGTTATTGCTTGCTGCACTGCTTTGCTGCCTTTCCTTTAAGTGGACTGCATCCGACTGCATCCTGCAGCAGTACTGTACGCAGGATTTAATCCTGTGAGCAGATAAGGTGCTGTATATACATATATATATACACATGGACACACAGTATATCCATATATATTATCTATATATATATAGATATATACATGTAATATATGTATACATATATATAGCAACATTGATATCCTGTTGTGATTAAGCCCGAGGAATTCTCCAGACGACCTCGGAGATCCAGAGGTCAGAGCAGGCCAATTTTCGTGGAAGCTATGACTCGTGTACGAAGTCATGGACGTCCATTTGCCCATACTGTTTCGAGGGTTTCCGAGAATAGGAGACCCGAACATCGTAGCCTAAATAGATCTAAATAGTAGGACCCTGATTTTCAGGTCCCTTTACAACTGTGTAGCAGTCAATGAGTCTTTCTGTCGTTTGATATCAGATACTCAAATTTTTTCTGTACTCCTTGGTTTGATGTCATCAGATTTTTCCCTCTTAAACCGCTTCTGTGTGGTAAGCATCCTCTGAAAATGGCTTGGTTCTGATTCCAAAGACGAGTGTATGGACCTCCACGAAGATTACTCTGTGTATTGACGAGGCGGTACCGTTCATCAGCACGAAATCGGGCGTGGAGTGTTCATAGCTGCAAAGCTTTTGACGGTAAACAAACATAAACGTCGGCTTGTCCAATCTTGGGTACACCACTGGTAACTGACTTCTACCTGTCACTTCTTCGTCCGGGAGCATCGTGGCGACATCAGACAGTGGCGTGTTGTAGATACTAGTAGCAATTCGAGCATGAGTTCCCACAGAGATGGGTGTGTCACACATCCAATCACAAAAAAGTAGGCTTCTGCAGACGACTGTCGTGCTACCTCACGACGGCATCGCGTTTCGGGAGTAAGGTTATTGTACTGCTGCAGTAGGAGCTCGAACACGAAAGGCTGAAAGCGTTCATTGCGTACCACATGCAGCTTTGACATATTTAGCCATGCTCATGTCCGTCTTTGCCCCTATCTCTGTAGCGAGTGTCTTGGGTGTACGCGCCTGCGCGCTTGAGCTTCTCAACGTACCCTTGCAGGTCTGACACGCACGCTGGCTCAAGTGCTCGAAGTCAGCCCCGAAGATCTGGAGCTCGTTGTTGAAGCAGTTCAGGCTGGAGCTGGAGGGAGGTTAGGCCTCAAAGAGTGGATCCGTGGGGTTTTTGTGCCAGGACAGGTGGATGACCATGTTGTGCCACGGGTTCTCTGGGCTTGTATACAAGTAGCACAGTCCTCATCTTTGCCTGGAAGTGCGGGAGTCGAGCCCACTGCCTGAGTGGAGTTTGACTTGTGTTGCCTCGCAGGGCAGCGCTGACCTCGCGGAGGTTCAGTTCAGTTCTGCCACGGCACCGACCGTGGTGCAGCTGCAAGAACTCCAGAGAACAGCCTTCGCAGAGGCCTGGCCTGCCAGAGTTGCATGGTGCAGTGTAACCGTGTCTCAGCACATGCTCCTCAATGTGTCATGACAGGTCGGAAGAGCTTTCGCAGCGGAGTTCGTGAACTACACAGAGGCAAAGGTTTCCGGCATGCAGCAGGAATCACATTGACATGAGATCGTCAGATGCGAAAGTCGGTCCAGGCATCCAGCAACGCCGGTTTTTGTCACACGTCCGTCGGACATTACAACCTGTACTGCATGCACACTGGAAGGAGCAGCGAAGCAGAGCAGGTGTTGTGGCTAATGAAACACGACGAGGACCAGAAGTATCCAGAATTTGCCTGAAATTCATGAGGCAACAGATTCAGTAGATCAGTAGATGCGATAGCAAGGGAGCTCGGACCAGCCACCTTGACGTTTCAGAAGTTTGATGTCGTTGCACATTTAAAGCCACTCTTTTCGACCTTGGTTGTTTTTGCACAGTGGAAGCTCTAGTGCAGCTCGATTGCATCCTCTGTGACAACAAGCCCTGAGACTGAAACGAATCCGATCCGCTAGGCCGAGATCGCTGCTGTGGGCCCTCTGGTCTTGGCAGTCCAGCTGGGAAACGAGACGCTGGAAGTGACTATCGCTCCCCCGGAGGTTTCCTGTCTCTTATTGTGCTAATAATGGTAATGGCAGTAATAGTAGTAACAATAAGAGGGTCCCTCCCTCTCCCTCTCCCTCTCCCTCTCGCTCTCGCTCTCGCTCTCCCTCCCCCCCTCTCTCTTCAACAACGACAACAACAACTCTCTCTCTCTCTCTCTTTCTCTCTTTTTCTCTTTCTCTCTCTCTCTATAGTTATATACATATGTAGCTATGCACTATTCGAAGCTCCGTGTCATAGGCGATGGGAAGCTTGGAAGGTTCGCAGCGATGGGCAAGACATCGTAGCTTCAGTCGGAAACAGGTTGCGAATGCTTGCAGGCGGGAGGCGTCTCAGAGCAAACGCATTTGTTACACTGCACCAGTAAGACGAAAGTTAAAAGCTTAATGCTGCGGTCGGACGCTGACTGATCCGTCGTGGTATGCCATACTATGATATACTACAATCCACTATAACAGTACAGAAATCTACTACAATCTTGTCAAAGTTGTCAGAGCTAAGGCATCGCCGGACTCCTTGCAGCCTCCTGGCGGAGGACACATAGGCACAGGTCCTTTTGGGAGTGATAAGGCCGGTGAAGCCCGGCTTGAGCCGCTGTTCAAAAGATTGCAAAAATGGGGACTTCAACATAGTGCTCTAAATAATAGGATCCTCATTATAAGGACCCCGAAATAAGGTACCCCTAATTTTCAGAAGAAAGAGAAGCCTAGTCGCTGTCGTGATCTTGGTTGGCCTTGTGCACTCTGGCAGACACTAAGGTTCACGACGACAATGACCGCCTCAGCGGGTGTGTTGCTTCTCTGCTGTGCTTGCACGGGCTGCTTCATCAGACGCTTGACTTGAGAAAGCTGCTGTCTGACAGGGGGCATTCTTTGAGTCAACTTTGTCGAAGACGCCCTTCTCATCCATGTGGGTGGTTGTCAACCTTATGGTCCCTTTTTGGGTCCCTAAGAAAGTACGGCACCTAAGGTTTCGGGTACCCCAAAAGGGAACCATCATTTCAACAACCACCCGTGTGTTGTGCTGGTCATCTTCGACTCTGCACTCGGATTCCCATCCCTCTCTTGAGTTTGGGGTTTAGGGTTTAGGGCTTAGGGTTTAGGGTTTAGGGTTTAGTGGTACGCTTACCCTTGGTTTGTAGGGAATGGAAGAATGGTAGCAATAGTAGCTATAATTGTACCCCATTCCTTCATTCCCTACTAACCAAGGGTAAGTACTGGCCAATGCCATAGGAATAAGGACAACATGCTACGAGAAGCAACACGATAGTCCACTCTGCACTGCCATGCAAGAAGCAGCGACCCGCAGAAGAGATCTGCCTAAGAAGCTGCAAGAAGTCGCTCTTCGACCCTATCTGCAGTGTGCACTGCAAACCTGGCCGCGGGGGATGTAGCTGTGAACCTCAGTCTTCATGATCCTCTTATCAGTGCTGCTAAGGACAGCGTCTGCGTCAGGCGTGGGAGTTTCAGCAGAGCATCGTAGTCGTAGTGTGTTGCAAAGACCAATTGATCTTTTGCCGCTCATGCGCCAGTGCAACTGTGAGCAGGCAGGAGAGAGCAGTGAATGCCCATGCTCTTGTGCCAGCGCTGCATGGCTGCAAGCATGCACTTGACGTCCTGGAATGTAAAGCTTCACCGATTTAATTTAAGGTACCATAATAGGAAGCCATACTATTTACTCTAGATCCCTATCACGGTACCTTAAATGAACTCCCTTAGCAAGAACCCGGTTGTGCATCAGCTTGCGTCTCTTCCCTGCAGTCCAGAGACCTGGAGGTTTGAAAGTTTCATTGAGGGGCGTTCCTGATTCCTGATCTCTGGCCTTGCCTTTGGTTAGTGGGGAATGGAAGAATGGTAGTAATAGTAGTTATAGTTGTACCCCATTCCTCCATTCCTACTAGCCAAAGGTAAGTGGCTCCGAGAGAAGGGATACTGCCCTTGTCAAGGCTCCGAAAGAGGCTGGCTCCTTGCCAGAAGTTGCGAGCGATGTGCAAACATCCATTGGTGAGGCACGTGCCTGTTCTGGCCGGTTCCTAACTCTAAACCCTGAACCGCCTAAACCGTGCGGTAGGTACGGCCCTAAACCCTGAACCCTAAACCGTACGGTAGGTACGGTAGAGAGCGAAGACTGCACAGATACAAACCTGCAGCAGGGAATGTTGATCGTGAGATGCCCGGCTGGAGTCGCAAATGTCACCTTTGATCTCGAATGCTCTGGAAGCCTAAACCCGGTAAAGTGCTCTGTGGTGTGCCCCTCCCTCAACCCACATGGTTCTCTGGACACCAACTGATTACAGACAAGAGGGGGCCAAAGTAAAGTCTAAACCCTAAGCCTAAACTCCCTAAACCCTATAGAGCCTAAACCCTAAGCCCTCAACCGTCGTTGCCACTGACGAAACCCCACTTCTGTTGCAGGCTGGCTCGGATAGCTGGGACTGGGAAGATGAAGGCCAGACATGCAGTAGGAGGGCATCTGGCTTTTAGGGGCGAGTTTAGGGTTTAAGGGGTGTAGGTTTGGATCAGAAAGTTCTGGCCGGCTTTTAGGAGAGCTTCGGGGTTTTAGGGGTTTAGAGTCTAGAGTTCCTTCAGGGAGGTCTGCATCATGGACCCATTGAGAGTCAGTTCCCAGAAAGCCCCCGCCTGGAAAGAGCTCCGAGCTAAGAAACTGCCCCGTTGCCATCTGAACCGAGTCATGTCACTGTTCCTATCGACATTTATTTAAGTCTGACCTTCTTGACCCCACATGCCCCAAACTTTACATCAACATCAGATCTGCCATTTTCTGAGATCCTTTGTCTCGCAAAGCGAAAGCATCCGTTGAACGGATCGATGTTCGCGATCGCCGACGCGTGTACTCAGTGCAGTGGTCTTGATTCAACTTTCCTAGTCCTTGGCTTGGCAGGTGTCGGCGTGTCGCGAGGAGGGGTCACAGCAGCCCACAGCTATAGGCACCGAAGCAGCGACAAAGCGGCAGCTCAGCTTGCGGCATTCTGACGTACTTTCACGACAGCAGAACAACAATCTCGACACGAACCCTGACTAAATCCGGAGCCCTCAAACCTAGCCCGAAAGCTTTGCGCCAGTCCAGCGCTCCCGGGCCAGGCGTCACGCGCACGTTGCCACCGAGCCGGGAGGTGACAGCAGGCACCTGGATCTTACATCTGACTTGGCGAATGCTCTGCGAGTCATACACGGTTTCGCACGCAACGACCTCGGACCCAGTCAGCATGCTAAGTGTGTGTTTCCGCCGAAGTGCTTTTCCGGAGGTCTCTCGTCATTGGTCATGTCAACGAGCGCGGGGTCAGGACCCCCATGAGCCGACAGCCTCGGCAGTGAAATCGTCAGATACGCACCGCGCGTCACTGTGCTCGCAGGATGTCCAACAAGGAGTCCCACCATGAAGGATCTCCGTGAGGCAGCGAATCATGGTTTCTTGGCTCAAAAACCGCTACTGTAGACTCAGACTCCACCGACTTTCGGTCATGCATGTGTATGAGCTCACTGAGGCGACAGCTGGCTGGGAGTAGTGCTGGGAGAGCAGGCTGAGGCCTGTTGTCACCGTTGCTTTGAGCTGCGGGTTCCCCATGACTTCGGGGGTAGTTCCGGCAAGCCTGTCCTGCGTTGCATCCTAACCCAAATCCAACAAACTGCTTTGCAGCCGGAGGATACAACCGTCAAGAAGTTGGAGGCCAGGGTGTCGGGTTACCAGGGTTGCATGAGGTATCTAAAGAGGATCTATAAGGGTTCTTACGCCTTGAGAAGGGTTGGGCGGGTGTTGACGGGTTTGCGATAGCTGTGAACTCCGAAGCCTTGTGAGTTTTCAGCTTGTGCTGTCATCCGCCGTGTGTTCTCATACTGCCCATGCGGCCACAGGCTTTGCAAACTCACGTAGTGGGGCCAAACATGGCCAAGCAATGATATCCCTTATAGTGACCCAACCAGCGGCTTACGCACTAATGGTAGCTGGTTGAGGCCTTGGTGCACGGCCTGGGCTTTCAGGAGCCTTTGGCTGAAAGGCTGGCAGACGCAGGCACAGGATACATGAGGGAGGGTTTACGGTTCAGGGGTCAAGATGTACTTGGGGTTGTGGGTTTGGGATTTGTGGGATGAGGATACAGTAGGAGCCAGGCTGTAGCGTGAAAGGCACCAGCAGAAGGTGGTTCAAGTTGGAGCACGATTCCTCAAAGTCTTATTCTTAAACCCCCAGACTTTGACATCCCAAACCCTGAATCTTATTCGGCACCTGCCCTAAACTCTAAATCCTAAACCGGTTTCAGGCATCTATCTGGAGGAAGACGAGGATGGCGAGGATGGCATCCAAGAGTTCCGGCTGGCACTCGAGGATGTCGGAGTCCACTTCGAAGAGGCCGCGGCAAGGATAATGATCGTTTCTAAGTGTTCCATAACGTGTCAAAAACGGTTCTGCAAGGGCGCCGCAAGGATTTCGGACCCCATGGCTTTTTCTACGGATTTATTGGGGTGTTTTGGCTTCTGGCCTTCAAGCCCCTAGACTAAACCCCTAAGCCCTAAACCCCTAGAAACAGCAAGCGCTGTGCATGACTGTTTCTCGTGAGCTGGCCTTCGGCCAGGTCCATGTAGGGGTGGATGTGGACAGCGCTGCACCACGCGTCAAACCGGGAGTGGCGGCCCGAACCCGAAACGATGTTTCTGTGGCTTTAGGTTTTCGAGGGTTTAGAGGTTTAGGCGGTTCAGGGGTTCAGCATTTCGGGGTTCTGGGGCTCAGGGGCTTCGAGGTTGAGGATTCAAGTCTTGGGGCTTACCGGTACATGTTAAGAAGGCAATCGCACGGGCCTTTCAGGTTTGCAGCAGCCGAGTAAACGACAAGACGCTGGATGACTGCATGGATGAGGACCTCTTTGAGGTCTGATTCTCCGTTATTGCGCGCTTGCGGCACATGCCGCAGTAGCTAGGAGTAGGTCGCAAGGAGCAAGTGCTCTAAGCAGCAAGCAGCCCGTGCCATCGATTTGAGATGGTCAAAAACAAGAGGCTCGGCGATTGTTTTGAGCACAAGGGCACTTGCCCAGGTACTATAGAAGCAAGGTCTGCTTGTGCCCCAGAAGCTCGAAAGGTGGACGAATATAGTTGTTGTAGACCCGCTAAGCCACTCAGCACGACCCGAAACCTAAAACGACTGCTGTTTCTCTCGCTCAGTGCTGCCTTGAAACCCCTTCAATTGGGTGGCTTTACGGTGTGCGCGTGTGTGTGTGTGTCTGCACTTCCTGTCGAGTCCAAGTTCAAGTTTGTGTTGTCCCAGCATTCGACAGGCCTCTGGCAACTT